>LRSR01010757.1:0-27268 GCA_001579985.1 Hypsibius dujardini | reverse complement strand
CGTCACTTCACCGTTCAACTCTTTCTGATTCAGAAAAGTCCTGCCCTTCAGAATTTCCTTCAATTTGGGAAAAAGAAAAACGTCGCACGGTGCAAGGTCGAGACTATAGGGCGGGTGATGGAGAGTGGCAAGTTTCTTCACGCTCACGGCTTTTTTAGGAATTTCTTTGTTGGTGCAGAGGTGTGACAGGAGGCGTTGTCTTGCAGCAAAAACAGCCCGCGAGGTCCAGTGTTGGGACGCCTTTTCCTGATCTTCCTTACCAGCTTCATCAAACATTTTGTGATGTAATAGTGAGAGTTCATGGCCTTACGTCCTGGTGCTGGAATACATGTTGTGAGACAGTAGATTCCTTTGTAGTCGAAGAAGACGACGAGGAAGGATTTCTTGATGCTGCGCCCACGCCGCATGACCGTTGGCCTAGCCTGTTCAGAAAAAATTCATTCCATCGACATCCGCTTCGTACGAGGATCGTACTAGTAAGAACATTTCTCATCTGCAGTGAAGATCCGTTTGAGATTGATTTCGGGATCTTTGCTGAATATCTCGATCATCTGCTCCGAAAAATCTTTGCGTGTCTGTTTTTGGTCCTCTGACAGCTTGTGAGGAACCCATCTGGCACAGATTTTTCTGACTTTTAGCTTTCGATGAAGAATGACTTGCAAGACTGAGGATCCGATGCCCAATTCATGCTCCATCCATTCACATGTTCCGCGAGGGTTTTGCTTGATGAGGCGCTGAACTTCGGAGACATTTGCGCGCGTCACTGCAGTTGCGGGGCGTCCTGAAGATGGTCGATCTTCCAGATCACTCCTTCCAGCCCGAAATTTACGAAAGTATCTCCAGACGGTTGCAATAGATGGAGCCAAGTCTCTAAAAGTTACTTTCAAACGGTTTAAACATTCAAGAGGGGATTGATGATTTTTAAAATTGAAGGCAGCGCTTCAGAGAGCTTTTTTATTACGATGCATGATCGATCGACTGATTGTTTACGTTTTTACAAGTGAGCTTTAATACCTTATAGGTTCCGAATAAAATTTCGGATACTAAATTTCGTCACCCATTAATTTTTTTAAAATGGACTTTCAATCATTTGAGCATGCCCCTCGTATTAAGTAACTAATTAATTGTAATTAGCCGCAAGAAAATTTTTGTGTGATTGTGTTTGCGACGTGTATTACAGGGTTGTGACGGAATTCCGCACCCGGAAGGCCCACTGCGTGTATGTGCGTGATAAGGATCTGGTCAAGTACCACGTCGGTATCATCCTTATTACACTTGGCTTCATGGCGGCCTGGACGAGCGTAACGATGGATCTCCACCGGATTGGGACGACGGTGGAGCTGTTGATGACGAGAGTGCACAACGACACCAACATGAAGTACCGCATCTGCCGGATGCCCTGGTGGGACTTCGTTGCAGAAGGCTGTAAGCATCCCCCGTATTAACTCTATTTATTCTACTTCTGCGATCTTAGTAGATTTCTTCAGTCAGCGTGTCTCATGGGTAAAACTGTCATAACCGAAACCATTAATATAAGAATTTTATTGTAGAATGTTTAATAATTTTTTGCTTGACTTTCTTCCTGCGAGGGTATTGATTCGGAATTGTGATGAAAACAATATTAGAAAATTTGATTTTGTTTCCGGCTGTTCGAAAAAATTAACTTTTTATGATATTTAAATTTTGGTGAAGCTTACAATTTTTGAAAATTATGTTCTCAAGATTTGCATTTTAGGAGAAGCATTTTTTTAATTCTCAAGAATCAATTTCACTTTCGACTTCTTAACCCTCTGAGTACCAGTCAGCTTACACTGGCTTAATTCTTCCTTCAAACTCGATTAACAAATCGAGTATTTGGAGTTTTTAGATACGGTTTTTGCTTTGATCCTCTAACAGAACCGTAAAATATAAAGTAAAAACTTTTGAAAAAAAAATTTGAAGTGGTAAGAACTGATTAAGTCAAACTTAAACTTAAATGGCATGTATACTAACTTGCAGTGTGTGATGGAAAAAAAATTTCGGGCTTCGAAATTAAAAAGGGTTCATGCCAACGACCATAAAATCCAGTTGAAAATGAAGTAAACAAGCAATCGCGAGCGCAATGAAAAGATTGAACTCACTAGGAAGATGTTTTGATTCCCTATTGGCAAAATGTCAGTTGTTGTCAGGTTGTTGTGTGGAGGCGCAACAGTGCCGCCAGGCGGCACGGCACTATCTGGGCAGGGAAAGTGTCAAATGAACCCTAGTCATGTCAACCATTCAAGTTAGGTACTTTTCCTATTTAAGCCAATTTCGGCTGACCCAGCATTACCCGTATACCTAAAACACCCGGCTACCAGAGGGTTAAAAAAATAATTTGTCGCAAAACCTTCCTGCGCTCAAGAAAGCGCTTAATCCTAATACAAGTTTTTAGTTCAGGTTTTGAAAATCTTGCCCTGCAGATGTCTTGCATTTCTAGCCATTTCCACTTTGCAAAAATGCTAACCTTAATTTGGCATTTTTCAGTGGAGATGTTGATCCTGTTTTGGGGAATTTATCTGAGCTATCTTGCAAGAAACTCCAAGACCCTCTACATGGAACGGAAGTTGCTAACAGCGGCCATCTGCGTGGAGCTCATCGTGTCCGGTTGCCTCTACGTTATTCGCCATATCATTTGGTATGACGTCCATCCCGATGTGATTTATCTTTTGTACTTTTCACGCTCACAGCTGACGATTACCGTCAACATGTGCATCATCTTTGGCGGCAAGGTACAGTCATGTTTTGTCTCCAAAATAAATATTTTTACTTTTGTGTTTACGTATGTCTTTGCTAGCCCCTTTAGGGTGTTCCTTTGTCTTGTGTTTACAGGCGATCTTTGTCGCTCGTGTTTATGTGTTCCTTTGCGTTCGCTTTTACGTTCTGAAATTTTTATTCGTGTATTGGTGTTTTGTTCGTTTCTTGCCTTTAATGGTATCTGTTCACTGTTGGTGCGCCTAATGCACATGTTATGTTTCTGGTTCTCATCGTTTGAAGGCTTTTGTTTTTGTTCCTTTATGAGCGTTCCTTTTTTAGTTGAGTTATATTATTGCAGTTATAGGCGTTCGTTTTCGTTGGCTTACAAGTGTCCACTTCTTTTTTTTAGATGTGGTATATTTTTCGACCGCAAGACGATCCATTCCGGAAGAATCAGCAGCACGGCCAGACCGGTCGCTCCGCGGAGATGGAGAAGCTCAATGATGGCATCTTTGCCGGTGATCTCGAACTCAACCAAATCCCGTTAGCGGGTAAGCCTTTCCAGCATTTTTGTGCCGGGCTATCTTTTTACATACTGTATAGTATACCTGTACCGGCAGTTGTGCCGCCTCAACGAACATAGAAAACCTGCGCACTTCATGGAGAGGGATGATTACGCGATACCAAAATTTACGTATTCCCAAACTGAACTTACTGTTGTTCTGAACATCGCTTAATACGAATTAAACAAAAGCAAGGGTTTGTCAAATCTTTAAAAAATACTCTTAAATAATGTAAGTATAACTATACTAAAATATATACTAAAATATATATAATAATATATATAATAATATGTCGTCAGAACTACTGTAGATTCAAAATGTGCCGATCATTTGCAGTTGAACACTGCTTGATAAAAATTGCAAATGTAGTTGTATTACTGTCAGCAGTTAGCAGTTACGTTTCGCAGGTTTACGGTATTGGCGTTTGAAAAGAGGGCCTCGCAGAATTTAACCACATCAGTTTGGTTATTCTTGTCAGCTCTGACAGGCAGTAGCATCAGTTCACAAGTCTGACAATGTATTTCTAGGTGCGACTCAAAGTTTAATCAATTTATGTTCAAAAGTCCCTTCAAACGGATGAGAAAAAGCATTCATTTACCTAGCTTTTGGAGAAAAATATTGCTTAAAAATATTCAAAATCAAATCAAAATCAAATCAATTTTACAATCAAATCAGATGAATTTCATATAACAACCGACTCGATTCGAATTGATTTGATTTTTGATGCCATCCCTAGTAGTACTGGTATCATGTTGGTATAATTATTTGTACATTACCACTCGAGACTTTGAAGAATCTCCAGGGTCAACTTTCGATTTGCAATTTGACGAAGGGCTCTGCTACTAAAGCAAACACGACCCGTTATTAAGCTTCTCTTTCCGATTTACTCCCGCCATCGTTTTGGATTGAGAGTGTTGTTTGCGCCACAGACATGGACCATGGAGAGATCCGGATGGAGCTGCGTCGACTCTACTCGCAGATGCAGGTCCTCAAAACCAAGGCCATGCGGAAGGACAATCCCCACATCTCTAAGAAAAAGGGCGGCCGGAAGATGCACGCACCGCATCGAAGGTGGGCGGACGCTCAGGCCGAGAAGGCCTGCAAGAAAATGAGACGGTAACGGTCGGCGTTGCACCCTTGCACCCTTGCACCCTCTTTCTCTTTTTGGGCCGCACCCCGCCCCGTGTAGGTTCTCCATTCAAGCGTTCAGTTCCCGGTCTAGGCATCCCAAATACGATGAGGAAACAACCGCGGCCAAGTCGCCGGAGGAGTCATCCGCCAGTCAGGAAAACAACCCCACCGTCTATGAGGATGAGGCACCCTACACGTCACCCCTGCATGCGGCCTTTGCGGGAGTCGCTCAAAACTCCGCTATCAGTAGGAAAGGTACGCTCAAGACAGGCTCAGATGTGCAGACGTAAGATAGGAGCAATCACAGGCAGATAGAACTAGATTCATGCATTAAGCATAGTGACACAATCAGCAGCAGGAAAACACTGATTCAGACATGGAACCACAGAGAGACAAGGCACATGCTGGCTACAGACACATATACTAGCCAGACGTGGAACTAGACAGAACACGGATAGAAGCATATACATACATTTCGATGCACAAGACTGGTATTCAGACACTAAGCCACAGGCAGACAATATCAGGGCATCCTAGAAAGGGATTGCAGCTATGATTTATGATACGATCATCAAGTCAGACAAAGTGAGATTGCAAACCAACTTCAGGAGATAGCCATTATATAGGCAGACAGACAGACTGGCATTATACAGACAGGCTGAAGTCAACGAGGCCTATGCTGAAAGAGGCAAAGGCACTACACGACAGACAGGCAGGTCGAACACAGACATAAACATATCGTCACGGATGGGTACAGGAATGATTGTCCAAACTGAACGACTTGATTTATTTTAGCAGCCGGCCTCAATTTGGCGATGAATTATGGACACGTGACCAATCTGTGATATGGACCTCATTGGGAGTTTCTAAAGTTGCACTTTTTAATCACCGTGTTGCGAGAACGGATTCACTCAAGCCGATAATTTTGTAATTAAAATGCGTACCACATTTCCTGCGTGGTGAGTTTTCATCGAAAGAAATGTTAAATTATCGCCTGACCATAACTGTGTAGTAAGAAAACGAAAGAACAAAGTATTAACATAACAAAGAAGACGTTTTGCATAGGACTTTCATAGAAGAAGCCCACTACGGGTACATGCTGTTCTGCTCTACAATACCGACAATTCATGGACGAAGCGATCGTTTTATTATCAGTAGCAAACGGCAGAAATGTGTAAATGCCAGTCCAATGCACGCAACAATTTCACGGACAATTTCGAGAATTGAGAATCGCGCAAGAAACAGGTCAGGTAAGGTGCAAAAGGGTGTTGAATTAACTTCTCTAGTGGACTGATTCGGCAGAGATGTTAAATCCACGAAGGGTCAAGAAGTCGTCCGATTTAAAAACGATTATCTGCAAGGAAAGAAAATAAGAAATTCACCTGCCAATCTATTTTCAGTAGGCTTCATTCAAGTTGCAAATAGTCGTTGAACGGAAATTTTACGGCACTTACTACATAGTTGTGACGAGATCGAAGCTGGTTCGGCCCTTGGGTGTCGTAAAATGGACGACCGCCAATCAACTCCATACTGGAAGAACCGACTGAGCTTTCAGCAATGGTCACAAAATCGTGGAGGCCACCAAAGATGTCGAGGGCTTGAACATCGAAGGCAACCGTATTGAACTACAATTATGTATTAGAAATGAGTTCAAGATTTGGAAAAGACAAACAGGAGAGGCGGCAAATTCTATAAATACCTCAAGTCTGACACCAGCCGGGCCTTCCACAAAATAAATGGTGTCGCGGTTCACGAAGTAATTGGCAACTGGGAAATTAGGAGAGGTGATAAAGACCTTGCCAGTTACGGGAACCTTAATGCGGGTTTCCACTCGGGCCAGAGCTGGAATTTATTCAAATTTCAGAGTATTAACGGAAGGTTATACATAGACGGTGACATATAAACAGACAGGCAAGCAGGCAAGCAGGCAGGCAAGCAGACAGACAGACAGACAGACAGACAGACAGACAGACAGACAGACAGTTCTAACCTGTCGCGGAGATGTTAAAGCCTTGGTAAGATGGTCCTCGTGTGCCGGTAACAAATCTCACGATCTGAAAATAGGCATAGCTGACTGCGATAGAGACAAATCCGCTGTCAGCTTTCATCAATCACAACGAAAAACTCGCCACAGAATTAGTTCGCGAAGCAAGGCGAAGTGGGGAATTGATTGTTCCGCACATTCCCGACGGCATTCCCTGATCCCCGGTGAGGCTGATGTCTCGCCTGTTGACGGTCTCGGTGAAGTTGACGTAGTCCGCGAAGCAGCCATATCCGCAATGAATATCACACAGTCGAAATTCCACCACGTCAAACTGCAAAGTAATAAGGTTAAATTTTATATAAAATTATACTAAACGAATGGAAGATGTCACAAGTCTACAAGCTGGAATAAAAACTTGCTGAAGTGTAGAACAGAATTTATCTTATCAAATTGTATCATTAATTCGTCTAAAAGTACGAAGAAATAATAACAAACATAAATACAGAGATTGTGCACTTGGCTCATCAACAAACTGAAGTCGACGGGTCCGGTGACATTGTATTCAACCAGGACGCCTTTGGGGTAGTTTTGCGGATAATTGGGGGACGCGAAATAGGCCTTGCCTGTGGCGGGGACAGTGACAGTTATAGGGGGAACTGCCACAGCAGAGGCAGCGACTACGACCAACAACAGGACGGCCATAAACATCATACTTCCGTATATTTTTAGCTCGATTTATGGGCTTCCTTGTGGAAATAAAAATGAGATAAAAAATGGTACTTGAAAAGCACAAGTTAATATGTTCCGCTTACAACTAAGTTTATATACAGTTTAAGTACGTACACTTGGGCTTTCGTTTACGTATCGACCCATCCCTTATCTGCAGAGCTGTACTTCAGACAGAGAGAAAGAAGATATCATCAATGATTTCCGATTAAAAATATTGTCTCGCCAATTCTCTGCGAGAAGAAAACGATGACTGTACGAAATACATTTACGATGATTTGATGTTACGATTTGACCTCGTGCTATATGCGTCCGGCTAAAGCTTGCTTTAAAAATGTGCCTAAAACCAAGCATTTAATTGGGAATTTAAGTGAGGTTGCCGATCAATTTCAGGTCATAATCCTCAAGTACCCAAAAAATTATTCTATCTAGAATTGCCAACTTTTGATGTAGTTTGGCATGAAAGTTCGACGGACATAGGATCAATAAATATGTTTTACACTAACCGCCGGAAAACGACAATGTATCTTTTTCATCTTAAAGTAGCCCGAGACTTTTTGGTTAGTTCGTCTCTATGCCGAGCTTTAAATTTAGTACCCATATTCAAATATTTTAGATTTAGAATTCGGATTTCGATTTTAGATTTCAATCTGCCATTTCAATTTAAGATTGTACATTTTACATTTTACATTTTACATTTTACGAGATTTCGTACATTTTGATTTTAGATTTCGAATGAAGAATTTTGATTTAGATCTGTTACATTTTGATTGTTCGACAGTTTGAGATTTGTTGAGATTTGTTTGACAGTTTGAGATTTAAATTAAAAGGTTTAGGTTTTATATTTATGTTTTAAATTTAAATCTAATATTTAAATTTTAGATTTCAGATTTCGATTCAGGATTTCGAGTTTTGAATTTAGATTTGGATGTGAGTCTTAGATTTATATTAAATATTTAGATTTAGGATTTTGATTTAAGATTTAGATCTTAGACTTAAGATATAGATCTTAGATGCAAGATTTAGTTCTTAGATGTAAGATTTAGTTTGTTTGAATTAAGAATTAGAATTAGAAATTTAACTCTAGATAATTTATTTAAAGATTTGTCTCACCAGCTGACAGGGGGGGTCGTGCATAGACATGTTTTACTTTGGATCGTCCCCCACTTTGCAGACGACAATAGCCAACAGCAATTACAGAGCGCCTTCGTTCGTTGGACATAAAAAACAGCAGCATGTAAACGCACTGATACGCAGGGAAAAGGAACGGAAGTCCGAAATCGGAGACCACTGTCTAAACCGTCTTGAGAGCAACTTGCACGCTTCACATTAAACTAGACCAAACTAACAAATGGTTCCTCACACAATACTCCACTTGAGTTTCTAATGGCAAGGCGGCCACTTTGATGCGATTTTTGGACGTGCAGGCGTTCGACAGGAACGAACAAAATCAACTGCCTTTTTCCGCGGCATTTACCGACGAAGCACATCAGCCAGTATATAAGCCGGCCGTAATTCAGCTAATGCACTGGAAGTTATTTTAATAACTTATTTGAAGTTTGGCGCCATTTTCGGCAGTTAGTTTAATTCTATTCAATTAATCGATCGGCCAAATATTCTGTCAAATGATGACGTCAAGGCTTTTGATACTGTTCGTGGCGTTGCTAGCGATGTTTGTCTATCTGAAGGGTACCCACGGCAATCCGTCTGTTATACAGTCCAATACCGAGGTACTAGCCGTAGTTTAACTTTGCTTATCTGACCACATGATCGGAAATTTCAGTTGACATTTTTGCTTGTCATAGTTGAGCCCTCCAGTTCCGGTCCAGCCGGAAACCGGGCCCTTACATGAGCGGGTAGTTCGACAAGCTGCACCCAGCCCACTAGGTACGTAATATTTGCGTGCCTTGAAAAACAGTACCCAATGTGGTTAAATTTGACTGACGTTGAGTGATATTGTTGTTTTTCAGCGTCCCTTCTTCCGGGTAAGCAGAAATGGCTGTTTTCCATCGAATACGCTTAGAAAACATCACAGGCATAGATATAGACAAAGCTCAAACAAAGATGCAGAGGCTTAGATTTAGACTCGGGCTCAGGCTCAGGCCCAGACGCACAGACACAGACACAGATACAGCCACAGACACAAACAAAAACAGAGACACATACAAACAGAAGAAGTATACTGTGAAGTTTTCAGTACTCCTGTTGCTGTTGGACGAAGCCAGTAAAAGCGGCGGCGGTGGGGGCGGACTAGCTGGGATCTTAGGAGGAGGGGGAGGTCGAAGCTGGGATCGCCGACGTAGCGGCTCCCGCGGAAAACGCGAAAGCCTCGCCCAACTCCGAACCCTACTCGAAACAAACGGGGAAGAAATTACCGCAGCCTCGCAAGTCGAACAGATGAAAATGCTTCGCTCATTGCCGTCTACCTTACGCTTCATAAACGATAAGTCGTGGACCGAAATCATTCCAATTCTGCGAAAACTCCAATCGAAAACGTTCTTGTCTGCTAACCCGGAATTGGTCGTTCCACATGCTCCTGCTGCCAAAGAGTGTGGAAATCCTGTAGTTCATACTACTGCTACTGCTGGTCCTCCTGTCTTCGGTTGATTTATTCATTATTTTTATACAACAATTTTTAGAGACAGGGCTAAAATATTGTTGCATAAGGAACTGCCCATGCACTCAAGGTTCGCAAACTAGTTTTATTATCTAAAACAGCAACGGCAAAGTCCATCCCGAGAAGCCACCAGGTTGATTTTTCCAAAGCTGATGTGTTGAGAATTCTGCAATTAAATAAGGTAATGGTATTACTCTGAACGACTTATTTACGACTTATTTACGTCGTGGGGATTGAGGAATTCGGGCATTCAATCAACAAGCACACCTCAACAGCATGATTCCAATAGGGATAAGAAGAAACAAAGTGGCCAGTAGCACCGCGACGAGAATGGTCCAGTTATTGTTCCAGCCTTATCAGACAAGTTGAAAAAATAAACAGCCATAGTCTCAGTCTGTTCTGTTTGTTTGTCTGTCTGTTTGTCTGCCTTTCTGTCTGTCTGTCGGTTTCTATCGGTGTGTCTGTCTGTGTCCATGACATCTATTATCTGAGTATCTGCCGTGAGCGCAATATGAAAAGCGCGTACCTTTCTGTGCGCATAGCCGGCTGAGTCCCAAGTAACCACAGACTGGTTCGTTTGCAGGCGGCTTACCGGCAGTATTTGCCCAGTCAATGTTGCCGCGCACGTCAACGAAATTCATTGTAGTCGCTCTGTATTTAATTACAGCCTAATACATGGGAAAAACACGCCCATTGTTGATATTTCGTGCAATTCACCACACCGACAGTTCTTTAAGCTTGCATCCAAAGGCGGAAAAAAGATTTACTTCGTAATTTCGCGTGCCGACGTTCAGGGAATTGATGCAGTGATCAGCTCTCTTTTCACCATATTCACCGATAAAGACGCTACCACTGGCTAAGTCGATGGTCTTATTGACGAACTGTGAGACAAAACACTGTCCGTCTTGCATTAATCCTGGGATGTTCAAGCTCTCATTGACGACCTACATAAAAAATATGCTTGGTTTTCGATTATCGAGTCATGAATAACACGGAATTTTCAAAACGTTTTACCTTTCCAAATATTTCTATAGCTTCATAACCGGCGAAAAGAAACGGATTCAGCTGGAAAAGAAGGAGCAGACACTGTTCACATAAACAAGGTGCAAACGACGGACAAGAGTCGGAAAGGCAAACAGACAAACTGACAGACAAACTGACAGACAGACAGACAATCTGTCCTGTTCGTCTTCAGTTTCAATACCAGTTCTCCGGGACGATAAATGTAGATATAAAGCCTCTGGGTTCTCTCGATCATATCGGCTATCAATAGCCCTTGTCTTTTCCTCTCCGTTATCGTTTCTTCGTAGCACGGCGATATTTGCTTGAGGCTTCGAAAAATATCCAGGCTAGCCTATACAAGTATCCTTACTAGAAGGAAGAACCTTTTCTTTCTCGTGCAGAAATATACTAGCCCATCTACCGTATTTTAAATTTTCTAACTTACATTATTGGCATCGTCGTTAACTTCATAGGTGAGATTACCGAAATATCGATCATTTTAGAAGGGCTCCGGTGAAAAATAAACCTAATCACCGGTAAAAATGTTGTAGATAGCTCAACAGAATAAGCAGCTTGACCGCATCGCTGGACAAATGAGTCTTTGTGGCATACATATTCACCGTTCGTCATGCCCTTTCCCTCTGCAGTCATTTAAAAAGGTAACAGTATTATGTCGCGTTTGCTTCATAATAATTTGTTTATACACGAAAGGCTATTCGTTAAACTAAATTGTCCACCCTTAATTATTTTAAATTTATTTTAAATTTGTTAAATATTCATTCATGCATAATCTAAAAATTCCCTTACTGAGATATGCAAGCTTTACTATTTTAAGCCTTAAAAACATTAATTGTAATATCCTGCTACAGGTTTGGAACTTTACCAAGATGCTGCAAACCATCCTTGGAAATGATGAAATTACAATTACTGCAAAGGGAAAAACTGCAGAAATTTGTGCAATAATGAAAGCTAGAATGACACATTGTCGATAAAGTACCTCGACTGACTTTGTTAGCTTCCTATAGAATGCCACTGTAGTCGACCACTCCTCTGGAATCGAAACCGAACTGGTGAAGCGTCAGTTTGGAGTGACCTCTAGCCAGCCTCGAGTTGAGCTGTCCGTTCAAGGCCTCCGTCCACATTCGGAAGAAGGGTGCCGGGGTACCGCGATCCATGACGAGTGCGACAGAGTACCAACCAAAATGATCAAACACCTCGAGGAACACTTCTGCGAACATGCTCATATGCATGGGTCCGTTGTTGACGGAGGTCGGGTAAAACTGGCGATCACGTAGGTCGGAGGTTGGTCCGCTAAAATTTACCTTACAATTCGCTAAAACTCCGATTTCAAGCTGTTAATTTAAATTTATTTTAAAATTATTAAAATTGAAATTGATTATTATCATAAAAAACGGAAAAGGTTCCCTTCAGATATACCAAATGTATATCAAATCTATTGTTGTTTAAATATATTTAAAAGATACTTGAGATGGCTCAAAAAGCAGCGTTCGATTTTCGATAAAATACTTTTTTATTCTATGTAAAGTCGCAAACATAGGTAGTAGTATTTAAACGCTATGCTTATTTGTATTTAAAATCACTAAATTATTTTTAAATGTTAGAATGTTTTATTTACGATCTTATTTTTAATACAGAAAAAATGTGTTTTTTTATATATTTATTTTTCATTTGAATTTCGGTGAATTTCGGTGAATTTATTTCGGTGGATTAAATTTGTTTTATATTCTATTTAATTTCAAACATGTTGTTTAAGCAACGCTATTCTAATCTATGTAGTGAGGCCGAAAGAAAATAGGAATGCCTTCTCTCTTGTGCGCTCTACATTATACGAGTATTAACTTACCTGAATAGTATTGGCACATTCCACTCTAAAAGCCAACAGACAATCATCAAAGTAAGATGCAATTTCAGAACACTTTCATGAAATACCTTTCTTGCAGGAGTGTACCAACCTCGAGCAAGTTTTCCCAGAGGCACGAGCTCATCACATCCTAGACGGTAGAACGGGTTTATGCTACACCTTTTACTCACTTTAAAACTCAAGTAGACTGATTTTTAATTCGGTAAGTAGAATCACTGCTGAACATTACGGTTGAAACTTAATGTTTAGTTCAAACATTTTTCGGGGGAATTTAAAAGCCGTTATAAACAGAAACATTGGAAAATGATCTGATTTCAATATCAGTATTTTTATTTGGGTATGCAGTAGTTGTACTCAAGACGTCACTAAAATAAATAGATCATTAACAATTAACAATTAAAAATTGACAACTAGAACAATGGACGTTCTAATATTTCAGACCCTCATATTTTGTCTAAAAAAATTAGGACAAAATTCCAGGCCCCCAGAAAACCCCCGGGCGATAAGCCGATACACAGAAGAAGCCGGAAGCGCCGCACCGTCCTAATTTTAAATGTCAAAAAGGAGCCAGTTCACATAAAATCCTTCTAAAAACATTTCACTTGGCTAGTATGAGATTTATGTAAAATAATTTAATTACTAATGTCCCTCTTATTACTGCAAATGTCCGCAAAAAAAATAAAAAAGTGCCAAAAATGTTGGAATAAATGTGCAAAAATGCACCATCTTTTGTGGCGCATACCCGGTAAAATGAGAACGAAAGGCGTTCCCGATAAGTGGTTGCGGTAGTAAAACGCGAGACCATATTGAGGTGATCCGGTAAATCAGCACACAGTTTGGCTTTGTCCGAGGAGAGATAAGTCAGCCGGACGTTGAGTCCTTAGGTGGCGCGTAAATGTTCAGCTCCCAAGTCATATCCCGGCTTCATCAAAGGCAACGCCGAGAGGATGACCGGCGTCGCCAGTCCGTAAGCTACAATGTCAATGAGTGTCGATTTATTGAACTCTCCAGCCATTCCAACGACTGGCACCGAAAGGCTCACAGCAAACAACTGCAAGGACAAGGCAACAAAAGTGATCATAACTTCTTCTAATTGATTGATTGATCAGGTAGAAATTATAGACGGGTAAGATTTTGCGTGAAAATTGTAGGAAATATTTTTTAAAATACTCGGCATGGTGTGGATGAGCAGGTTTCTAAGGAAAACACTGCGATGCTTCGTGCGGAAAAATGGGAAGGAATGATTTTGCATAATCCTTTGCTGGGTTAAATAGGTATCGCCTCTTTTTGATTAGCGGTTTGCTTTGCGTCTCGTGAGATATATTTGAAAAGAACATCGTGTAATTAATGCCGTCTGCGTGATGATCAAGACCACCGTTTCAAGGCATGCGCATGTTAAATCACAAAAGAGGACGCAAATTACATTATTCTCATTAGGACGTCATGTGACTTTACATTAAAATTTACGTATGATATAACGGATAAAAGATTAGCTTTTCTAGGATAATGAAAACATTTATTGGAAGCCTTTATTACAGTTAATTATTTATATATGCGAAATCTGTACGCTGATTAATTTTTGATTAAATTTTGGTATTGATTTCGTTCTGTGGAAAAGGAAAATTGTGTTGCCATTGCCGTTTACGAGGTTTACCCGTGAGGGTTCTCGATGCCTGGTTCCTAACATGTCTTAAGCTGCCTATTTGCTCAGCCTGAATGACTGACTACAAGACTATGTATATAGTCTCAATATTTATGGCCTTTTTCCGTTAAATTACCAAGGACCAAACGGTGATACGAATATTCACAAAAGACTTTGCGACTATAGCAGCGTAATTTTTTCATGCTCATCATTTTTGTTCAATATCTATGAACTTGAGTCCACGGGCAGTTAGCGCTCGTACATTGTGCAGATATCGAAAAAAAATCAGTGGATGGATTGGTTCATTCTAGCCTTTATTAGGATGCTAATCTACCGTACAGGACTTAGCTACACCACCAAAGAATTTTTCTTTTGTCATTCATAATTAAATTAAATGTGGGGAATACTGTATGCGCCTGGAGATAACGAAAACTAAACTGATTCATCTAATTTGTTTTCCATTTATTTATGTTTAGTCAATTCAGCTTTGGAGTTTTTTCGATTTTAATCGTTTTTTATCCTCGTAATGACCACTTTTGGTTAATGGACATTAATTGAGTAGTTTTAATTTGTCCCTTAATAAATCTCTAATGAATGAAAATTTTAGTTCAACATTTTTTAGAAACTATTACTTAATAGAATAAATAAATAAAACTTAAAAATTAGTCACAAACAGTTTAAGTCTCTTGGGCAAGAACGGAAATTCTCCCTCCCAATCGGCGTGCTTTTTTTCCACAATTACCTGTCCATATGTTATAATTTTAGATTGGGGTCTCAGGTTGGAAATGACATCTGTGGTTTCAGAAAAATATGTCGATGAAAGAGACTTGCCGCACGACTTTGTGCTATGGGCTCAAGCTTAATTGATTGATTGATTGATTGATTAACAATTTTCAAATTTCATTATCCCAACCAATATTTTCCAGAACGGTATACTTATTGTTTTAATTTACTAGACAACTTCTGCAAAATATATATAGGGGTCATTCAACAATTACGTAAGCGCTCGATATTAGGCGGCCTTACCCCTACCTCCCCTCTGTAAGAGCTCGTCATGATTTCTTTTTACCCCCCTGAACTTCAAACGCTTATGTCAGCGCCGTTGGACCCCCCCTATGCGTCAAAATCTTAAATTTCAACTTTAACAGCAAAATTTCAGCACCGATAATACTTAGTTATCCCCCGCATTTTCAAAATCAGAACGAAGAAAAGCGTCTAGATTGGTAATGATGGGAATGTTCGCATCTTCGCCTGAAATAGAAGATTTGCGATTCCAATGCGCTGTTGCAAAAGGCATCAAGTAGATGTAGCCCCCCAAGTGACGTACCTGTTTTTCTGGTGGAGCCATCGGAACCTCTTGTCAGTACTAGTATGATGCTCAAATGAAGGTAAGAATAATGGCATGCGGGTCTATAAAATTTTATTGAAATACACGTTTTTTCAAACTCTCACAATCAAGGAAATTTTGAGATATAAAATTGTTGACGTAATCCAAGGACAGACCCCCACCCCCTATACGTAAGAGCTCGTCATCGATTGCTGACACGTACCCCCCTAAATTCGATGACACAATTGTTGAATGACCCCTAATAGATTGATAATTTTCCGATTAAGAAGAACACTATGAAAAATTAAATCCAAAAAGAGAGCACTGACGCCACCAACATGGGAAGTCTTTTTCCTCCTTATCTTTTTCTGAAACTGCAGATGTGATTTCCAGCTGGAGGCACCAGTGTAAAATGATGATATTTGGACAGGTATTTGTCGAAAAAAACTCACGCCAATCGGGAGAGGAAATCTCCTTTCTTGCCCAAGTCAGCTATGCAGTAGTTTTAGTTTTTAAGTTTAGTTTATCGTTTGCCATCCCTTTTGGCCTAGCTGAAAACTGCACGTCAAAGGCCAGCAAAGAACTAGGCTTCAGCGAAGAAACTCCAGCGCCCAAGATGTGCATAATCACGCAAGTTGGAGCAACTTGTGGCAATTCCATAAACTCCAACCAGCCCGAACATTGACCGGAGGATAGAGAGTTAGTCGGTCGGTCGCGCAATATACTTTCGAGGGCATCTGTCGCACCACGGAAATAAGTAAATTAATCATGCTTACTGCTTATTAAGGCGGCCTCTTTTTTTAGCCGTCCCCATTGCACACATCATGCTTGTTTTTAAGTGTGGCAGTTGTCAATGTCTCTCTCATAGGACGAGATGAGTTTGTTGGCAGGAACCTCGGGTGCCACAACAGCTCTCTCAGCGACGGACCTTCTCATCTCAACCGCAACCACAGAAAAAGATTTTCCACAAACACTTCCTCTCCCTCTCCCTCTAAGCAGACAGCAAAAAAACACAAACCGACACAGCTGCAATTAACCAACTGGCCCGCGTGTCTATTTGTCTATTAAAACGGTCGTTATACTTCCCCTCTCCTCTCGCTCTCTCTCATCTTCCCATGCCCTTCCCACGTTATACAACTGCCGCTACACAAAACACCAGCCTGCTTTCTTATTCTTTCTTGAGCCTTGAACTTAACCTCGGCAGTTTGCGGTTGGAAAGAGCGAGGAGAGTGAGACAACATCTTTCGCACATTAGTCTTCAAGGCCGCGCGAACTCAAACCTTTTAATTATTTTTCTCCTCTGCGTGTGAATTTTTTGGGATTATTTAGCGTACTTGTGTTTGTGATTTCGGCAATCGCCTAGATCGGGACGACGGCTCAGGCAATCTACCCTCTGACGAGGATGATGCAAGGCGCGACCGCTGTGCAGAAGTGAGTTAAATTAAAGATAGCCAAAAGGGTGTGTCTGAGGAATTAGATCAACCTGATGACCTTTTTTCTGGTATGCCTGTTTCAGGCGAGGAAGTGTGGATGCCACAAAACCGGTTGTAGAGGGAAGGTAAGGTCTTGTCTGAAAAAATGTGCTCTGTCTTGAAACTATTAGAGGCGTTCGTGTAGTTCAATTTTTTTCAGAAGGGATAGTACTGAAAGTCCATATCCCACCGGCGCAGGAGTCAGGTAATGTTTTGCTCAGTACTTTTGGCACTTTACTGCTCTTAATAAAATAGCTAACAATATTATATATTTATTTATTTGTAAGTTGTAACAAACAAATTACGTCTTAGATGACTTTCGTGACGCCAAAAAATATATCAACTATATAACATAAATATATATAGAGAGAGAGAGATCTAAAATATTTAAAAACAATGTGAGATAAATTCTTCATCACTATAAATACATTTTGGTTGCTATGTTTAGAAAGGACAACAAGGATGCTGCGGCAATGCCGCCGTCTGGACAAAGGTACGCAGTAGCTTTAACATGAAAGCGAAGGTGAAAGCCCTTACGATACGCGACAACGCTTTCATTACTCTCTAAAAATTTTACGTTTCTTTTATTCTAGTTTCTTAGCAGATGAAGAATGTAACTCTAAATTTCATTTTCTGTTTCAGAAAAAGTAGCATCTCCGTTCCCAGTACGACGTTTGAGAAGAGGTACGTACAGTATACGCCCATTTACGCAGTTGATTTACTTTATTTCCAAGGCTCTTCCAGACTTCATACAGTGTAATAATAATGTTGTGTCATTGCGCTTACAGGCGGGGAAGTTTCCAGGCTGATGGCCCTCTCCCAACAGGCGGACGGTAAAAAAGATGACACCAGAGTTTTCCTTCATTCTCCATGGGTGCTTTACCTCTGCGGCCACCAAAGCTTCTAAATCGTTTCTTATTTTAGACGCGGATCTGTGGATATTTTTGAAGGGCTACCAATGAGCCGGTAAGAGGAAGGAAATTTACAAACAGAGAGGAATAGAGACACAGATATGATTACAAACACAGATAATGGCACAGGCACAGTCACATGCACAGAAGCAGACACAGACACAGACACAGACACAAACACAGACACAGACACAGACACCAGACAAATGTATGTTATAGACGAGGCAGCATCAGTCCGTTAGCCCCCAAACTGGAAGCCCCAACAATCACAGCCATCGACAGCCCCGATGGCGACTTCATCCTCCTTCAATGTCGCATCTCCTCGGACACCGAACCGGAGGTGAACTGGACCCATCTCGAGGACCGGATCAAGAATGACTCCCGCCACAAAACGTACGTCAAAAAGGAAGGCGACGCCTGGTTGGCCAACCTGGAGATCAAGGACATTGTGCGTAAGGATGCCGGCAAGTATTCGGTCCGTGCGAAGAACGCCGCTGGGGAGAACTTCGCAACCGTCTTCTCCTACATTGAGTAACGTGGTGGACATATCGGATTTCGGATTCTTCTTCTTCTTCGTCGCAAACGAGATTGATGATGGGTGATAGATGTGTTATAATATACAGAGAGAGAGAGTTAGAGAGGCGAGAGTAATGGCAGAAATATGCTTGACGACATTTTTTGTGTTTGTTTTAAAAGAAAGGATACCCGGGTTCCTGTTGTAACGATGACATGTACGTTTAAAAATGCATGCTTGTAGAAATGCTATTGCGCAGTGCTTGTTATTGGATCCCATGTGCAGTGTAATTAAGGATGCGTGTTGTGTAATGAATGATGGGAACTAACCATGGGTGTCTGTCTGCCCGGAAGTATTCTTTTCCCTCATACCGACACACCATGTGGGCTTCGTCACTTTAACTCTTTCGTTTTGGGTAAATACCCAGCAAAGGAATTTGTTGTTGCATTAATGTTTTTTATAAATAAACCGGCACAACTGTACTGCAGCGATTGAAACAACATGATAGATGGCAACATGTCTGTAAGATAAATGGGTGGGTCAAATTGGTAGACAAACGGCCAAGATAATTTCACTCTTATATTCCATCTCCTCGCCGAGGACATTATTCAGTACTGTGATCCAAATACTCAAACACTCGTAAACTTAAATAAAAGATTCTATGTTTATAAAACTATTTTCCATTTATTTGTTTGTCCTTTTTTTCCTATCTAAAGATAAGTACACATAATATTTAATCAAATTTAACAGCCCCGAAAAATGTTTCCCAAAATGTTTTATACTGATACATGTCTTAAGACATGTCTAATATAATATCCGTCACTTTTAATTTGAATGCCTGACGAAAGGACAATTCTAAACTTTTTTTAGGAAAACATTTTTGTGGCTGCAAAATGTCATTAGATATTAACTTATATCTGTATAAATTATATTACTATTGTAACATAAAATATTTACTAATTATGTATATATCAGATTATACTTATAATGTGCTTGACTTATTGTACGGAATATATACATTCTACAAGGAAATATGTATCTATACAAGTAATTTTCTGCATTTTCAATATACTAAACTTTTTTATCAATGTAAAATCAGGACTGCCGAGACTGAAGACTATGGAAGCCTTCAACCCCAGCAGTATTCCCATGCAGTGTGGGTCATGTCACTGTTCTTGAAGAATTTGCGACACGATCTTAATTAATTGTACGTCCTAAATATTGGTGAGTATGACGACAAATCATCGCATTGAGCAATAATTTCCGTTGGGAATTTGCAGTATATCTAGGCTGCAGAATTCGTCTCAATGATCTTGACACGTACATACACAGTTGTACTCATGGTCTTGGCGACCTGGTTGTTGCGTGTCTGGCGCGACATGTCAAGGGCTGTTCAGTGCCGGCTTGACTTAGCCTCTGCACAACAGTATGGGGGGCTGACCGTGTTAACGGGTCGCCGCATTACGCCCACACACGCATCTCAAGGTCAGGACCTGCATTGCATAACATCCAATAAACACGTAAACAAAGCACAACGCTCCTTCTTCATACACTTTTATATTGGACAGAAGGGACTATACAGGGGTAAACTATTTACATGCGCGACCACCTCACAAATTCTCAACGTCTGTGCACATTTTTAACATTTTTTCAAATCTGACTTCTGAAATGTATAAAGCAATGAGTTTTCTGCATATTGAGTTGGGATGCTGCGACATCATCCATGGCACAATGCCAAAGGTTTTTGCAAAACCGTGTGTAAAGGTGAGCGTGCTGCCTTTTCAATCAGCTCATTTTGGCAAAAACGATACAATTCTTTTCTAATTGACGTTAACAATTTTGGCAATGATTCAAATATAGACAATTTTGTGTTCATATATTTGCAATTCGTTTGAAATTGTTTGAGGAGCAACAAAAAAGATAGGGACTTGGACAGGCTTTTTGTATGTTGAAGCACAAAATTGCTACATGTGAAAAGCCTGAAAAATGCCGCGACGCCTGGCCGAACTTGGTGGGCCTGTTTAGGGAAATAACTCCTCCTTGTCAGCAATCCAAATTGCGAAAAACTTCGAAAAACTGTCCTAACAGAGATAATTAATTATAGTATTCAACTTTATTTTCAGATTTAAAAAAAATTCTTCTGATATGATATGATATATGTTAACATAAATCATCATCAGATACAATATGTATGTGCAACTCGCTGCGCACTGCAGTTTAACAGTTATTCTGTACGGAGTACAGATATGGGCTGAATAACCGACCACTGTCCGAATAACATAAATTTGAGGGTTTATTCATCAACTTTTTATATAATTATGTGTTTAATCTGGACGAAGCTTATACCGTAATTAGAAGGGAAAAATAATTTGGCAACCAAGTTACGGTAAGTATGAACGTAAACTTAACGCGTTAAAGTGGGCGGGAAATCACAAACAATAATTTGGCCAGCTTATCGCGTTTCAAATATTGAGTTGGAGATATAATAGACAAAAAATAAAGGGAGTTGTTTCATCATTTAATATATACTATCGGATCTAAAACTCTCTTTATGGCTACTTGGAAATCTATCCAAAAATGTCTGTTTCTTTCGTTAAAGCAAAGTAAAAGTTGTTAAGTTGAGGTAAACCTCTTAAATCACATGTAGAATTTGTCCGCAAGAGTGATTTATAAATTCAAACTAGACGAGCAGTAAGTGTTCCAAAAAAATTACATAAATTATTTTCGAGGATTTACTGCAGATAGAATTCGTATAGCATACTCAGGGGCTCAGCCAACGGCTCATCATTTTTCAAACTTCATAAACAATTGCAGACATAGTGATTAAAAACATTATTGCAATAACCAAACAAATCACGAAGCTATCAATTCCATTGCAACAGTTACACTAAAATTGGATTGGGTCCTAAAAATGTCATTAAACTGTTTGTCCCATTATAGCAATGACTGTCTGGGCCAGTGACCTTGTTTCTTCCGGTACGGCGCCACTGTAGTCCATTAACGCGTTCGGTATGCGTATGCCTCATCATCATCCTCCCCCAATCCCCGATCAGTTTGTCAGTGTGTACTTTATCGGCGACATTTGAATTTGGACTAAAGACCTCTCCTCACCCAAAAATCTTGCCTCATTCTGTCACTCAACCTAGCAGTATTAATTTGATAAGTCTCGAGTCGTAGCCCATGTACAGTACGTGTCTGGGAGTTGGGAGCGACTGCAATAAATTCGGTGAACCCTGCAGCTCTATCGCATGTCACACATACAGTAGATCGTCTAAAAATAAAATGAAAAAATGTTAATTGAAAATTCCGTGCAGGTTATGTTTCCGTCTTTAACATGGCACGTCTACATAGACTTGTCAGCACAGTGTATGACCCAATATTCTAGCAGCAGAGTGAACTGCAAGATCATGTCTGGCTAATTGAATAGCTAATTTTTAAAAGGGATAATAAAGGCATCTAGTGTCTGCGTGTTGAAAATGTCGATGAGCCGTTTTTGCAGCACACATTTGAATGGCAAGTTCTTGCGATATCGAGTCCGCAATGTGATATAGTGTAAAGTTCGGTCTGGAAGTGTGTCATCTGGTGCCGGTGGAGGCGGTTCCGATGCCTGAAGAAGCCTGGAACATCAACTGTTCACTCCGAAATCGTTTCTGCAATGCCGGCGTCAGCAGCACAATCAACCACGGACTTGCAACGCACCCTAATTAATCAAAGTCAATCAAAAGATATGCAATCGAGTTGTAAAACTATCATGACTAATGTTTAAGATAACATATACCATATGTTTCATTCCATTCACCGCCAAGTTAATTTCAATAAAAACTATACTTTCTTTAATACAAAAGCCATATATAACATCAATGTTTAGATAAAGTATGCTAAAATTAAAACAAATATTGAGACTTTAATTATAGGCAAATGTAAATATATTTATAAATATCAAATTAATTGAATTTTTGCATGCTGAAACGGGCCGATTCTTTGATCTTCTGCAGTTAAGACTCGCTTATCGGGAATATCGGAATTAGAGGGAGCTCCGATAGACTATCGGCACAGCTCTGCTTCGCACTAATAATTTCCCACCAAAACTAAGTTGGGCTTCTGTTCTCCACTAAGGCGCCTCAGTTTCTTCAGACATTTGCGTAGAATCATCTCGTTTTGTAAGGGAAATCCCACCTGTGTAATAACGTTGCAGAATTCAATTCCTTTGGTAGAGTACTTATAATCTTGCAATCATCGTTCACGCGCTCATTTAGCTTGAGCATTATTCAGCATTTATTTTGATGTACAATAGACTATAAAGAATTGATGTTCATTGCAAATTGATTATGACCTTGAATGAGAAGAGCCGAAAGGACATTTCATAAGATAATCAAAGAAGATAACCCCAACCCGCAGCCCTTAGAGCGCTGACTTTAAAAATATACTTCATACCGGAAGCCTTAATTATGTGTTAATAAATTGGTAATATGTAACGTTTAAACATTCACGCCATAGGTCATTTTTGAACGAATGACCTATGACGATGACGGGGGGGGGGGAAGAGACAACTGTAAAATGAATGGCGTTACTTTGTCATACGTCAGATAGGAAGTGCCTCTTATAAAGAGCATGACATCCTGCAGTGCTTGCCCGAAGGCTTATCCTGCAAACAGCAATAATTATCTTATAATGATCATCCTAAAAGAAGTGCAAAAAATTGCCTTAAATAGGCAGCAACACGAGTGGTTAATTTTAAGGACAATAAGCAAAAATATTTTCGTCACCTGCAGCCGCAATGACTTCCACTTTCGCGAATCTCTCTGCCGTTACGGTCGCCAAAAACGACACAACGAAAGCCCTTGCTGAGGCTCGATTCATCCGCGAAATCAACATCATCGCTGGTAATTCAGCTCTTACGTTTTCCGTTTGAGATATTTACTTTTTCAAATAAACAAATAAATGCACAACAGCCAGGAGTATGGTTGTAGTTTCCCCAATAACAATGAGGCGTGTAACTAGTTAGTTAATTTAGCTAAGTTTCACATTGTCTACTGATTCTTGACTTTTTGATTTTTGATTTTTGATTTTTGATTTTTGAAACTAAAATGAAAGATCCGGACTCAAAAAGTAATTAATTGAAAAACGTAACCGTTTGCAGGCTATTCCTACGCTATCATCGGTCTCAGCGGCTGCGTCGGTTCTGTGCTGTGTCTCGTGGCCATTTTCACCCTCCGTTCTCGTAGCCATCACAACACCCTCTCAAGCATCCAGCCCATCTTCGTCAGTCTCTGCATCTCTAGCCTCATTTTTAGCATCGTCTGTGCGTTCCAAGCTTTCAGTAAGACGCGCGGATAAGTTCTTCACGTATAGAATTTATTAGCACCACACATTCATCTATTTAACGGTCACATTTAATAAAATAATCTATATATTTTTGAAAAAATAACAATGACAACGGAAAGTGCCACATCAAATATTGGTCATAAATGTTGATGGCGCAATTAAATGTAGCATGCCTGAATGTTTTGTGTGCAATTTGTGAAAGTTAGTAACCGGCCAAAAGATGACAGAGCACAAGGTTTCTAAATGAGGGTAGGATTAGCGGAGAATTGTTATTGGGGTAAACCATTGCACGAAGCCATTTCCAATATTTGGAATAAAATACTAGTAATGATCAATAAATATTGACAACAATTTAAATAAATAATTATGAAACAGTCAACGGACTTTTAAATCTACGGTACGGTGTTGTAAATTAGAAATATTTCAAGCTTATCCTTTTCTGATTTGAAACGAATTTACAGATTTGCAAGGTTCGAAGAGGAATTGTCTTGACTGGTTTAGTTTGTACTGAATCTACAGGGGTAAGCCATTTCGACCACCTTGCAAATTCTCAATGTGTGTGCATATTTTTTAAAATTTCCAAACCTTATTTTTGAAATGAATAAAACAATGAGTTTCTTCCATTTTGAGTGATTTTGATGTTGCGACATCATCATCCATGGTACAATGCCAATGGCTTTTCCAAAACCGTGTGCAAAGCTCGGCGTTCTGGCTTTTTAATCAGCTGATTTTTGTAAGAACGTTGCAATTTTTTCCTGATCGACGTTAATAATTTTGGTGGTAGTTCAAAATATGGGGAATTTTGTCCTCCGTATACTTGTAATTGCAGCTGAAATTATTTGATGAGCAACAAAAAATAGAGGTTGGTAGAGGTCTGTATACATTTTCCATTTGTTGTGTTTAACTTAAAGCCACTGAAAATTACGAAAAAGAAGGCTTTTTGCATGTTGAAGCACAAAATTGTTACGTGTGAAAAACCTGAAAATGCTGCGACGCCTGGCCAAATTCGGTGGGATGTTTGAAGAAAAAGCTCCTTCTTGCGACATCGAAAAACTTTCATAACAGAGATAGTTGACTGCACTATTAAACTTAATTTTGAGATTTAAAAAAAATTAACACGGAGCAAATGGTTTAAGAAATGAAAGAGTGGTCGCGCCTAAATGGTTTACCCCTGTAGGTACCCTGGCCAGTCGACCGAATTTCCTGGCTGAACCGCGGTACGACGCGGCGTGCCAGGTGCTGTCCTTCGCCTACATGGCCATCCTCGCTGTGGACCAGCTGCAGCATGCCGCCCTCGCGTTCCATCGTTTCTTCTCTATCGTCGTCGGCCAGCGCGTTGCCTGGTTCCATACTCGAGCTTGCACTGCGACCCTGGTGGCGCTGCCGTGGGTGATTGCTGGAGCAGTCTGCTCCTTGCCATTTGTTCACGTAGGCTATCAGTATGGTTATAATATCACGTTGGATCGATGCTTCTTGGTGTCGGTCTACTACTGGCCCTACATCACCTTCTATAAGACCTTCTTCATCTCCTGTTCGCTGATCAGCATTGCTGTCTGCTATACTGCCATTGCCGTCAAGGTCTGAAATTGAATTGCCTGCCACATAGATTTATTCTTAAAGATACTTTACGATGGAAAATTAATAAAAAGAGAATAATTTTACTAACTACTTTTATTAGTTAGTAATAATAGTTGAGTTAATTTTTAAGAAACCATAACAAATTACAATCTGTTCGTACGGACCGAAGTTGGTCTTCTGCGATGAAGAGATCTTCGCTAAATATGTTCGACGTATTGTTTGTCACATATGTAGCCAGCGAGATGAGGGAATTGCAGAATTATTACTACTCTGTAATGATGACGCACCTATTAAATATAGCTAATGTTGGATTATTAGAGTATTTATTTCAGCCTACTCGGTGGGGCTCTTTAAGGATCTAAGTTTAAAGTCTTCAAGATGCTCTACGTGAATATTTATGAAGGCAAAAATTTACTAGACTCGGGTCCACATAACGATGGCCCGAAAACGCCCGGGGATGTTAACAATTATTTTGGCCGCAAACGATCCGCCGGAAATTACCAAAGGGCAGCACGATCGTACCACATGTTTTGGAGTGGCTATTTACCCTCCCCCTTTGGGGTTCAGTAGAACCCCGGCTATTTTACCCCTCCCCAAGTGATGTACACAGGAAGGGTAAAGTAACCAGCGATCTATTGGGCCCTAGGGAAGAGTAAAATAGCTGTATAGCCCACATTGTTTCAAATGCTATTTGAGCAGGGGAAGATCTATACCACAGACGAAAATAAAAAAAATTTCCGCCCCTTTCTAAGGTTGGAGTTGCCCATCGTCGTGCGATGGGCGGGGCCGTGGAACCGTCGACCCATTCAGTGCCCGCTGTTGTCGTGGTCATCCGCCCATCTCACCCTCAATCACGGCCCGTTAAAGATAGAGCAGTCGCGACTCGTGGCGGTGGCGTCACTAAGACGGTCTTCGCCTTGTGTCTGTTGTTTCTGGTGTCGTTCCTCCCGTGGATGATCTATCCAATGGTTGCGCACACTGACGTAGCCCTCACCTCACCCTCGGGCATTACGGTCGTCACACTCTTCCTCTTGGGTATGTACCCTTTTGATATACATACATATCTGATTCTGAATCGGTTTAGTTCAGACGGCAATTTAACGCATTTTAGTTTTGAACTACCTTTTCAGGAAATGACTGTACAATGTTACTATGTATTTCCCCTTCCTAATGTTCATGGCAAACTTTTTATGAAATCCCTATTAAAAAAATTTTCCAGTCGCAGCTTAAACAAAGTCTAAATTGCAGTCAATTGTGGTATACTTCAAATTGTTGAAAACGTAGTGTAAGTGCATCAACCAATTTCATGTGGATAATGTGGCACGATGTTGTACATATGAATCGAACGAAAATCAAAATACAAGATGAAAACGTTTATATTTAGTAAAAAATAATATTATTTATTTAAACAAAAGGCTTTCTTGCAGTTGTAATTGTAAGTAGCTAGTTTACTATAACGAACTGAAATGACAGTGAAGACAAACCTCAATTGTATGGATATTTTTAGGATGCGCGGCAAGTCCGTGGTTGATTGTCCTGCTGACTCCTGCACTGCGCGGTCATATTGCCGAATCCTTTTGCCGGATTGCAAAGTGACAGCTATAAAACAAAAGGGGTCGCTCATAAATATGAAGTTGTGTCAACTGGCGACCGAAACAAAAAGATCGTCATGATCGATCTTACAACTATCTTACGACAGTTTTTTCTCCATTTTGTCCCACTGTCACTTGCACCAATACGTCCCATTTTCTTGCTTAAATTACATGCTCCCGAAACATCACTTACAGATATATACGCGTATAGCTCTATGGCATTTCAAGTTTATGATCCACACTTTCAATTTTTGCAATAATACCTTTCTATTTTCAGTTGGTTATAT
>LRSR01010756.1:0-34283 GCA_001579985.1 Hypsibius dujardini | reverse complement strand
CTTGGCGAAAGCTGCCTTCCCTTGCCCATCTTTAGGTGGGCGCTGAGGCTAATACAAACGGTCTAAGCCTTTGTATGTACCCAAATGCACAAAAACTATTTTCTAATGTAAATTTGACGTTTGTCAATTTGTTAATGGATTATTGTTATATGATTAAGTCATGTAAAAGGTATTGCCGTCTTTTGGAAACTCTAGACTGCAGTGGCGCGTTCTCCGATCAGTGAATACAAAAGCAGTTTTAACGGTTGCAACCCATGTATTACATATTGTCTACCTCTGAAATGAAATTAGGGAGTCTTTCGTAAACTTTTTTATTCACGTTTCAAATGAATTGGCTTCTAATTCTTACATAGGGATTCAGTGCGTCATAGACATGAACAGATCAAATTTATGGAGCTATTTGCTGAGAACTGAAGCGTATGATCGGTGGATTAGATTAATTAAAGGAAGAACTTAACTCAATTGCTCGTGTAAGGAGCGGCGTTGCATAACGATTGCCTGCTTAACTAAAGGCGTGCTAAGTTGAAACAGGAATTCACTTCGGAATAAAGCTTAAAGTAAACCGAGATAAGCTGGAATTCAGATCTATTTATTTCGCTCTCTCCGGAACAAAGCAGAATCAGAATACTAAGCAAATATACTATATACGCCTCTAGTATATTATACTGATACTGATACTACTATATTATACTGATACTAATATACTAATCCACTACAGTTAAGCTGTTTGAAATGTCTCGTTTTCCTGCTCCCCCCATTCAATATGCTAGGGATGGTAGGAAAGTAGAAAAAAATACACACAAGTGGTATTACTTCTTTATCCTCTGGTTGCTGTCTGAGCTCTTTCAGTGCGTTTTTGAACACGATGTTAAAGAATGTTTCTACGTCATCACGAAGGGGTCGTTACAAACAGAACCGCTGGTAGCCTATTGAGGGCGATCAACCGAAGCAACTCCCAATGTGCTTATGCTTATGTTGTTGTTGGGAAAATAAATAAAAAAAGGTTTTTCTTGATTTTCGGGAATTTTATAGCCGTCTTATAAGCGCGGTTATAAAGACTTGTAACCTCGGTTACAACCGGATACAACAGTGACTATGATACTGTATACGGTAACTGCTGCTGTTATAACCGCACGGCCCAGCTCTAGCCGACTAGAGCTGGTCGTGGGTCCAGCTATGAGAAATAGACGAGGTCTCCGAAATTTCAAAATATGTTAAAACAACTTGCGCTTTTTCATCGGATTCTAGGTCTGCTCCAAGCGGAAATATTTCATTCTCCTTCGTTGCAATATCATTGAAAACAATCATGAAAAGCCCGCATCTGATGAAAAATTTTAGGCTTTTGAAAATATTTCAAATCCCATGGCCCCTTGTTTCAAAAACTGCCATATTCTACAAGTTTCAACATGATCAGTTGAAAATTCACCGAATTTTTGTAGTGAAATCTGAAAAAAATTACCCCATGCCCACCCCCCTGGCCAGACCCCCAGGGGTCTTGGTTCCGGCCTGTAAGAACGCTAAACGAGTCCCTGCTCTCTGCTTCTCCCCTCGACACGCCTCTGACGACTACAGTTTGACCAATGCCAGTGTGAGAGTTCGCTCTATATAAACGGTAAGAACAACAATCTGCAACATGTCATACGTGCAGAGCGCTTCCGTTTCTTTTGTTCGCCAATACCTGCAATTCACTGTAAGAAACACTGCCTGAACTTCAATGCTCATTTTTCATTTTTTGGTGACCTTTTCTCGTGGCTGCAGGTTACATATATTCGCCTTGGACGGAAAAACGTTAGGGCTGCCTGTCCTTATACATTGAAGGTGCGCAACGGGGCTGTGCCAGCGACATTATCGCTCAAAATTTTAAAAAAATGCTGTAAAATAAATGTTTACCCCAAAATTTGTTAATTCTGATTAGGGAAAATTTTCCAAGGGAACTCAGACCATCTCAGGAACTCAGAATTATCTTTTTTCAGTTTTTGAAATGATTATTTGTTAAATTTATTTTATCTTTGAAGCTGTTTTCGGCACAATATCAAAGTTGTGAAAACACTGGGAAATGGCGGTTTCCATCACTTTCATTTTGTTTTGTATTTTTAGAAATACATAATTAAATAATTATGTGTGGATGTAACATTGGTTCATCATTCCTTGCCAGGAGGGGAGCAGCTTAAGCTCCTAATGAACATGGAGTTCCTATCCAACAATACCACATCGCTCAACCGTACCGCTAACCTCGCAAAGCCCTTCTTGCCCCCTCGTTCCATCACCGTCAATCTGTACGGCTTCGTGGAATGCTCAGGTGCGTTCAGCATTCTCCTCAACGGACTCATCGTGGCGGCGTTCATCCTGCACGCAGAGCTGCGCACAGCCTTCAACGTCTACGTCATCAACATCGCCGTCATCGACCTACTGGCCGGTATAACCCTCATGCCAGCCATGGTGATGCTGGAAATCGGTCCGGACCGCTGGCCGTTCCCGTTCGTCAGCTGCACCGTCCTATGGCACTGGGGCTCACGGGTGACCCCAGCGGCCAACCGGTTTGGGCATATTCTTGTCGCGGCGAACCGCCTGTGGGCGCTCTCCTAGCCCGTCCACTACCGCGAGAAGCACACCACGCGAGTGGCCGTGCTGGCCGTGGTCGCCATGTGGGTGGCGGTCCACGTCCTGCAACTGCCACCCCTCATCATAGGTAGAAAGCGAGAAATTGGACACGCAGACACATAGACACACAGACACGCAGACACACACACACACAAACACACGACAGGTTACAGTTAAGAGTTAAAACACGAGTTTCGATACAGACTTTTGAGGCACCCCTTGGTCAACGGGCGACTTCAACGGTCGGAGTCATGATTTAGCTGTTTCCATTCTAAATTTATAGGCCGGTGGAATGCCGTACAAGGGGGCAACAAGTGTGAGGTCCTCGACCGAAGCCACTTGCAGGCCTACATGCCGGTGCAAGAGACCTTGTGCTTCACTATGCCAGAGTTCGTGATTGTGGCAATGTACGCGGTGATCGTTTATCAAATGTGCCAACTACAACAAAAGAAGCGTTCCAGAGTAGCTGCGGAATTAGTGCCACCTGGGGGAGATCCACGGCCGCGTCCAGCAGTACCGGTAGGTCGCCCAATTCAATGGCAATTCCGAATGCATTTGTACTTAATTATCCCAGGAACAGAAAATCCTCGTTTTTCAACATTGTTGATGACGTAATTTGTGGCGGTAATGTTTTAATGAAAGCAAATTCAAGACGCAAGAACACGCCACCATGAAACACATACCATGAGAGGCTTGTGTTCTCGGCGTGGCTTAGATCCAAGCCATCTTTGTTCCCCCCTTTTATGTTTTCCGGTTCTGAGCAATTTCCTTTCCTCGAGTGATTTAATATTAATATTTTGAGAATCTTTAAGGTCTCCTCATCATGAAAACCTCATAAAAACTCACCATAAAAGATCGATTTTATTCAAAATCAAACTCGAAACTGGCTGTCTGTATCTTCTAATTTTGAAACTTGTGGTAGGTGTGGGTAGCCGGTTTGCAATGGGCCCCTGTGGTCTCAAAACATTTTTCAATAACCTCAGCTTTTTTACCAAATTTATGATTTTTTTTGGGTCCAATATACACACTCTAATAATCACTGCAAATGGTAAACCAAAACCATTCGTAATTATTCAAATTTGAAGGAAAATCTTTATTTTTTGAAGGCGTTTTGAAATACTCGGGGTTTCGGAAATCCACCCCCGGACTCAACCATAATGATTAGGAGCAAAAAGTCAAATCTTGGGTCAAAATGATCAGAAACAAAAAGCCGAGTATTGGGTTTAATTTTGAAAAAATGCATTTTGCCCATTGGCCCAGCCTCTGGCCCAGCCTCTGGCCCTACCGCGAGGGTCATGGTTTTAATTGTAAGAACCCTAAACGAGCCGAACGTAGCCGCGCCTATCGTTTCTGATCATTCTAGAACTTGTGGGGCTGTGGCGGTCTGAGTTCGAAGGACCCCGGGATTTCCAATATTTCCAAAAACATCTCAATCAGGTTTTGAGTTTTGTCCAAGTCCAAAAATATAAGAATTCGAATTTGGGGTTCAGTTTCGAAAAGAAATTCAATATTCCCCCTGTAGGAACCCTTGGAGATCTGACCCGCACAGTCACACAATTTCCCAAATGGGGACGAACAATAGGCTGAATTTTTGTTTTATTTTGCAAAGATGTACTTTGCCCCTTTGATCACCCCATGGCCTGAGGGGTCCTGGTTCCAACTTTTAAGGACCCTAAACGAGCTCCCGTACTTGCTCATGTGTTTAGGCGCCCAATTTCGTAGCACCCAAGGTGGCCATTGTGGCCGCGCCGAACCGCAACGCCGATCCGCAAGGAACACGAGGGCCGCCATCGCAGGGGGGACGGCATCAAAAGACCCGTTTGTTGACGGTTTTGGTGCTGGAAATGATCTTGTGCTGGACGCCCAATGTTGTATTCTTCATTTTGGTCGCGAACGTCGCAAACTACTGGGACCCGACGTTGTTCCTCATCCAGTCGGTCGGTCAAATTGCACATTCCTGGCTGAGCCCTCTCATCTTTTACCTGTGTCTGGACGGCTTGCGGACTAAAATTAATCGCATGTTGCGCTGTAACTTTTCTTAGCGCAAACCGCGTAGTGTCGCATTGCGCGGAGTTCCAACTCGCACTGCAATTTAATATCATTTCTACAGTCCATCCCCACACCTAACCAATAACTCAGGATTTTTTCTCCCGTATCATGTTTGTTAACTTTGAAATTGTAATGCATATGTTATGTAAGTGCCAAATATCCTAGTCATATCTGAAAAGGTTTTCTCGGTTATTCATAAATAACCGAGGTCCGCACCTTTCTCCTGAGCAGGGTTCCATCACTCACCATTCCATCACCATTCTTTTTCTTATTAGTCGTGGATTGTTCCTATATCTTCGATAGTGTTATCTATTACAATGCCGTATTATGGTTCAGTGGATAACGGGGTACATCAAACTTATTCGTTATGGCGACTACAATAAATACTTTCGTGCGGACATAAAAGCATGAGAATTGTTCTTACTTGGGACGATTTTCAGAGGTGGAACGCAAAATGAGTCCCCTTTAGGCTACTATAATAGAGTTATAATCATGATGCTTGGTGGAATTTAGTTCGTCAAACAAAATATGACGTCAAAGCTTGTCTGCAGACAGGCTCCAAAATTTTGTCCAAGGATTTAAAGATGTATATTTAAAAGATTTTGAAAATTTGTCTAAGCAAAATTAACAAATAAATTTGTTTGCAAATTAAAACATCTGCTAGACTTACATATACGTGGCTACCCTTTCGCGTTGACGCTTATATTTCCATTAAGCTGGAATTTTCCGCAGGTAGTCTTGACAAATAATATTTGCCTACGGATAAAAATCTTCGGTGTTCTGTAGAGTTCCTCTGATGCGAGCGGGAGGGAGGCACTGTGCAAATGGGCCTACCACATTAATTGAAGGAGTTGCGGGCGGGGCACTTAAATTTTTTTATTTAACTCGAGGTTTGGGGAGATATGTTTTTCGCCAGCAAAATGGAGGCAAATTATGGTTGCCTCAATTAATTTTTAGGCTCAAATTTTTAATTCGAAACAGAGTTGCCTCCTAAAAATCTTACTCCCCCACAAATGCCCCCTCCCCGCGCGGTTTAAAGATCCGTTAAACCCCTGGGGTGCCCATTAAATATAGAAAATAGGAAATGTCTATTCGGCTAGAGTTCTTCCGGCTGAATAGCCAAGTCGCTATCCCTCGGTTTTCCACGGCGGAATAGCCAATTCCCTACTCAACTGATGTTTTCCTTCCAGCACAGCTTATTCACTATCCAGCCAAAATTTAACGAAGCTTGTAATGATATTGAATAGTTGTAAAAACAATAAGTTACATCTTATTTCGCACATCATTCCTTGTAAAAGAATAATCTGGCTTGGCGTTTACCAACACCATGACAAATCCACCAATCGAAACTGTATTCAAAATTTTACGGAGAACATTTGCGCGAAGAGTTTGAACATTTTAGAGATGGTGGTGTAGTCAAATTCAGACAGGTTTGGTCATCCGCCGATATCGCCTAAGTAAAGCGCGAATGCGATGACACCGTCATTGTATCTGCTCATCGCAACTCGACCCAACAAAACAGACAGGTCAGAAGATACATTGTTGGCACAGAATCACAGTACCATGATTTTTTAGAGTAACCACAATACGTAACGATAGTAAGGCAGCTCGTTGATGTCCACTCCTATGTCGGTAATTACTAGTAAGAAGGTAGGAATGGCGTATGATTAGTCAGCTTGCGTAAGCCAATTAGAACCGGGTTTTCTTCCCTTTTACAATTTACACAAAACACGGTGAAGCAAATTTGCATACGTGACACGAACGCATCAGTGGAAAACTAAAAGCAGAAGGCTCCCAAGTGAGAAAGGATTGGCGGATTCTCGGTTCTCTGGCTTAAAACGCATCCAGCGAGGGATTTGAGCGACGATAAGGCCGGTATGCTCACTTCAAAGAAAATTTGGGAACCCAGAGAAATGATGCCAGTCCAGTAAACTGGATAAGGAAAGACCGGATATTTTTTGACCAGAAATTTTTGGCTTTTAACTAAGCTTTCATCTTTTTCGCTGCTCTCCATCATCCATGAGACATGATTAAACAGGCGCATGCCTTGCTTGTTTCGTTTCGTTGGGATTTCCATTTCCAATCATTACGCTCAAATAAAACCGGCTCAATACATGAGTACCAATCGCAAGCAATAACGTGTTCGAATACCTTTAATGACAATGAAGCTTCAATAGCGCGTTGTACCACATATCCATAGCATCACTGAGAATTGCCGGCTCACTTGTGCGTAGTTATCTGGTTTCACAGCCGGACAAATTCCGGCCAAGCACTGACTTGGCTATAAAACTGTGCGACTCCTGCTGGGTAATGACTTGACTCTTCAGCGGGATTAAATATAACCTTAAATATGTGCAATGGCGCTTCGGAGACTTAACAACCTAATATTTGTTAGAGCATAGTTACATTGCAACCCTGCTGTGAAATTGCTTACCATATATTAATTCTTAAGCATCAGTTTCAAATATTGGCATCTTTAAATAAACGTGACTACTATGACAGTGCTGGAGAAAGCTATCCGCGGGCTAGGTGCCAAGAACGGTTGCATGACGGAGAAGGTATGGGTCGTCGCGATGTCGCCTCCGAACCGCTCACCGCTCCAACACTGGCATGCCGAGCAATAGCATTATACCGGCGACGAGCAACGGTATAAGCTCGCACAAAGACAGCTCGATAATGCGGGAACAGGCACAAATAAATGAGGGGTGAGTAGCAGTGCTGCACCAGCAACAGGAAAGCAAATACTCGTACCATGAATGAGGCGGTCGTGATCTCCAACCATGCAAAGATTATGAAAGGAACGTTGATGGCTAAGGTGATTATAACGACCGCCATACTGGCTAACATTGAGTGCCACACGATGCGGAAAACTCTGCTTTGAAGTAAGCTAGGTTGCTGTCGTGGAGCTTCTGAAGCATGAGCTCGCAGTTGCAATTCTTGAAGGACTCCAGCAGCCGACACAGACGCTCTCCCACGCCACCGCCGGAGCTTCATCGAGCTTCCGATGACGAAGATTCGAATTTGGCTGAAGAAGAGAAACGGAAGCACGATAGGGCCTCTAAATAAACTCCACACGGGAAAGGCGGCATCTTGCGGGGCGAAGATTTTACGATAGCTGCAGGGTGTGATGGAAAAGTCGCTCCAGTACCGGATCATCCCAGCGGAAACTACAAAAATCGAGCCGGTCCAAATAAATATTATTATGACAAATAGGATTTTTTTCCGTGACACGAGAGAGCGATATCTCGCAGGGTACTCCACGGAGAGCCAACGGTCAATGCTGATGCAGAAAATAGCGAAAAGGGCGGAACTGTCGGCTAATAAAATGAGAACCAGGCCCAGGAGCTTGGTCAGCCAGATGACCAACGGGGTGAGGTCCTGGTAGCGGAGGAGGTTGCCGGAGAGGAGTGAGATGCCAGACAGAAGGGAACTGATAGCGAGGGAGATGTGAAATAAGATGTAGTGGTCCTTGCTGCGGTAGAAGTTGAATACGATGAGGTTAGTGAGTTGAGCGATGATGATGAGTGCACCGAGGAGGAAGCCTGGCAGCTGGGTTGCTAGTTTCTCCTCCCATGTCACCGTACAATTGGTGGAGTTATTTATCGGCAAATGCGGGAGCACCTTTTCGGTGGAAGCATTCATTTTGGTTGTTGAAAGTAAACTGTTAGAGCGAAAAAAATTATAACCCCTTGAACAATTTCTAAGAACTGGCATCTACTCTCTACAGTACTGGAAGGTACTGCAGACAATTGTGCGATGGCTATATACGGTTGTAGTAATTGTTCGTCTCCAGGGTGCCGTACCAAACACGGGACGTCAGCTGCTTACTGTGCCATTTAATGTTGATTGACTAAATTATAAAAACCGCACTGCAGCATGACAGCATGTCATTCGAAGCAGCACGACATTTGGGATGCCACTCAATCCACATTTTATGTATGAGCTTGGAACGCAGCATATTCCGTGCAATTGCACTTTTCATAATTTTGATCTGTCGCAGAGATGGAATATGTAAAGGCCATGAAGGTGCTGCGATTACTTTGAGGGTTACTCTTTGGGTTCTGGTAGGCCATATGAGACAATTATGCATTCGATTGACTTAACTGCTGATTGATTTATTGGACTGTCAACGCACTACACGCACCACAGAATCAGAAAATCAGGTCGGCAGGAAACTATTTTAAAATGTTGATACAAAAATGTATGTACAAAACACCCAGGACCAGATCAACAAACTCGATAAAAACTATCGAATATCAAACTTGAGCACTGTTGTTATCGATGACTTTCTGCAGACGATTAAAAATGGAATCGTACAGTTTTGCTAAGTAACTCACCTTCCCCACTACTCGCTTCCACAACTGTGGAACAACATGTTCGATATCTGCCGTCGTCAGGATTTCCTCGCCTTGCAGTAGCAACCGGATACGATTCCAGATATTTTCAATAATGCTCAAATCGGGCGATTTCGCAGCCCACAACGGCACGTCGACTCCAAAACCATTCCTTCATAATTTTGAAGTTGCGCATCAACACACTGTCCTGTTGGAACACCCAAACCTGGTCGCAGTTCTTTTTCAAAAACGGGAATAAATACGCGGAGAGCAGATCCTTACACTTATGCTGGTCCATTGTCTTGATAGGACCCCAGTGTTCTATCTTCTCCACAATTCCCGTTACTTTCACCAGAGCAACTTCTTCGAACGCGAAACACCGCCCCAAAACATGACAAAAACGCGGAGTTTAAACGAATTTATTTGAAGGGCTTCATCGTAGCCATCTTTTCCATGTTGAATGTGGATCTGCAATCAAGGAAATCAACCAATCGATTGAGCGTTTGAATATTGTTTAATCAATTATTCACCAAACGATGCACCACTCGACGCGTTTTTGTGTGTGAATAGCTGTGAGGACGTTCTTGACGGGATTCGTTTTGCAAATGTGTAGTTCCTTCGGCGTCTTCTGCACAGTGCTGGGAAAAAAACCTGAACGTTGACAATGTCCTTCAGCGGTCGAGAGATTTTCTTGCTGGTATGATCCCGCATTCCTTGAGTTTTGGCGAGCGATTTAACCGTGACGGCTAATCCCTTCGATATCTTGCGCTGCGGTCTCGATTTTCTCCGCTACGTATACGGCATGCCCGTCTGAGAATCGTGCTTTTTCGATACATTCAGAGACCAGTTTTCAGTATAGCCGTACAATTTGGAGATGCGAGACTAAGTCAATCCATCAGCAGTTAGTTTGTGAACGGCTTTTGCCTTTCGCGGAGTGTAAGTTAGCGGTGATCGAATACCCGTATCAGACGAAATCGTTAAAAATAAAATTTAATTGAAAGGAAATTACTTGAAAACTACAAGGGAAAGCTTTGGAAAGATGCTAAAGTTCCCTTGGGGAAGAGGACGAAATTAATAGAAACGACAACAAGGCCTTTAACATGTACTGAAATGTGACCAATATCAATCAAAACTCATTTGATACGTTTTACCCCCATGGCCCACCAGAACCCAAAGAGCCACCCTCAAAGTAACCGCGGCACAGCTGTATGACAACGTTCTTTTAAATTCTTATGACTTATGTATATGTAGTTATGGCTTCATTAGTGACACTAAATTATTGCAATAAAAGCAACGCAAATTATTAAACTTTCATCTTCATAAATCATAAAAAGCTGCAGACTCTTTCAGATCCAGTCTCTCCTAATAGCATAATAAATTGAATTTGGCCCTGTATACTTTTAAGCTGGTATACTATCGAATGGCATTTGCTGGCACCAGTGTTTAACAGACGAGCGATGCCAACAACGAGGAAACAAACACTGTCAACACAATCCCTCTTTAAAACTCAATTAGGCTTAAACTGAGTGGCAACAGCCAATTACTTTTTGAGATCTATGGTGCAGAGTTATGAGCTCATACCGGAGAGCCATGACCGCAGTTTCAATCCTCGCCAAACAACATACATTCCTCCTCCCTTTGAAGTTTGAACAGTATTGAACTGAACCTGTTTGATTCCAAATGAAATTTTTGATATCGCAGTGTGAAAAAAAAATGTCCTCCCTGTAGAGACGGAATCGCTATACTCACAAGAATAACAACCATCATGCAGTATCTTACAGCTGTGCCGAGATTACTTTATGGATCACTGTTTGGTTTTTGGCAAGCCGTGTGGGACATCTGACTTTTTATTTGTTTTCCAAGGGCGTCATTGACTGGTTTATGGAAAACAACAATTGTGCCAAAGTACAAAATATCATCAGTCACTCATTTATGAATGTTCGTACAATAACAACTTTAATAATCTTTGGAATAGTGCCAGGGTGGCATTTGAAAAGTGTGAAATTTTGAATTGTCTCACACGGCATGTCAAACCCCAAACAACAACTCAGAAATTAACCTCAACACAGATTCAAACGTGAACACAAATATTGCTCATGCAAGCCTTACTGCGATGCGTCACTGTGCGTGTACTGTATATAGGATGTGCACTGGACATAGTGCCATTTTTCTCAAGAGCTTCCGTAATCGCAGGCAAGTAGACGGTCGGTTTTACCACTTACCGTCCCAACCGTCCGTCGTTCCTCTCACTGTGTAAAGCAATTAAAACTGTGACCTACTCTCCAATATTTCCTGCTAATGCGGACGCGTAACCGCGCGCCTGAGATGTCTATAGCGCGAATAGGCACAGCGTTGTACTTTCATACTGAGCCTGCCAAGGCGTCAAATATCAATTCGAATAAAAAAGCATGCTTCCCAGCAGGAAGTCTCACTTACCGCACCGTGGACAGACCTTACATCAGGCCGAGGTGCAGTGTCATTTTAAGTTGAAATTAAATCACCCATCACCCGACCAGTGGTCACTGTTACTTTGTCTGCCTTGTGTTCTTTTGTCTGCCTTGTGTTGTACACGCGTTACTTGGCCCTCCAACTGTGCACGGTTTATGTGCCAAAAACTCCGGGGATTCTAGTTCGAAAATCGTACGGCAATTTTTTTTCTCCCATGTCGATACTTCATCAGTTTGATCATGATGATTTACTTCTAACTCAACCGAAGACCATGGGCGAGCTGACACGCTCGATGGAGCGAAAATGGTCGTGCGAGATTCCGCCAATGACGATCCCCTCTGTGCTTGTCCCCCTCACTCCATATGAAGTTCTTCGGCCATCTCCCTGCTTTAATTATATCCAGCTTTTGCTAGGCGGACGGCCTCAGGAAAGTGGCAAAAGTGGAGTCTCGACTCGACAACGAATTTTTAGGGTACTTCGATTTGGGGTCCCATCTGTGTTACTGCTGATGTTTTCCCTGGACTTTGGCGATTGGGTCGTCAATGGGGAAGCTGCCTTACATCTTCAGCAGACACGGATTATTTCGATGTTAACGTATTTGGATAGTCAATTTGGATTGTGGCTGGGGATGGCGACAACGTTTGTGTTTATTGCCAAGGCGGACAAGATGATCTACTGCGTTCAATCTTTAGGTACATGCTGGCTGCGAATGCTATCAACAAATCCGTAATTTTATGTGTACTATTATTATTATTATTAAGGTATCAATAAAACTGGTATTTTGTATATATTATTTTTATTACTATTATGTTATCAACAAATCCGGTATTTTGTATATATTATTTTTATTATGCTTCGTTGTATTCTTTTATTTATTCTATTTTTATTTTGTATTCTTATTGTTATTTTATTACCTGTCCTTATGTATTCTTTTTACTATTCTTATTAATATATTTATTCATCATCACATTTTCGATTGTGAAATAATTTAGTTCGAATAACGAAAGACACATAAAACAAAGACATCAAATGACAGAAGATTTCTAACTTCAAACTTCGCCATTTAATTCTGCCGATGTAATTATTGTAAGTATGAGAATTGTTATAATTGTTGAAAAACTGAATTAGTGAAATAGAAATAGTCTGTAAGAGGGAGGCACAAAAACTCCAGGCTGTTAGAAATTTTCATTTTGTTTTTCATCTTGTAATTATGTATATTAGATTACGAATTGTGAACATGAACAACTCAAGTTATACAAAAAAAGTACTGTACATGAACAAAAGAATTCAAAACATCATGAGTCATAAACAATTTAGAATATTTTTCTAGTAACATTTTAAGCTGTGAAACGGTAAGGTGAGTTTTATACGTAATTTAGAACATGATGACAGATTGATGTCGAAGTTGAGCAAAATCATCATCTTATGAAAATTAAACAGTGAAAAAAAAATTGTTTTCATAGTTGTGACCTCTATTTTAGGGAAATCGATGTCTCATTTTGGGATGGCCTCCGCCCAAAATCACCGGCGCCGAAAGGTGGCGCTGGCTTGGGTCCTAATCACCGCCCTCGCACTTTTTAGTTTATTCCGCGGAATATACGGAATTTGGGAGGCTGCCGGTAGCCCCTCAACCTTCTGGACGCCACGTTCTTATTTTCTATGGCAGGTCCCTTCCGGGATTGTGGCCATCATTTTAAGGACATTTTTCTTCATCAGCGAAGTCTCTGCTCTGCCGATTTATGTCGTCTTTATTTTTGTCTGTGCGAAATTCACCGATTGCTTCGAAGCTTTGACCGCGGAGATTAGAAATTTATTAGACGACCTACAAGCCAGAACTCTGGATGGACCATTGTTTTTAACGAAGTTGAAGACATTGTCCCTGAAGGAAGTCACCCTGACGCAGGCGCTGATTGATCTGGATCAGTGTTTCGCACTGCAGGTTAGTGTTGTTTGAATATATTTAAAATGCTATAACAAATAGCCAAAAACGGCCTTTTGTTTTTAAATAACAAATATTTTTATTTTATTTAAGGTCTGAAATCACTTTCAAGATATTTTGTATTTTATTTGAAATCAGCCAACGAAACATGGTTTCATTTGTATTTAAATTCTCTCTTGTTACATACGTAAATAATTTTAAATAAAATTAGCCAACCCTCGTTTCTTAAACCAGGCCGGGATCAGTTGCTTGATTCGACCATAATTTAGATTAAAAAAGTTGTTGCCTGATTGACTAATTGGAGAGAGAGAACATATTTGTCCCAAGCTGATTATTTGATTAGTTGATTTACTCGCACTACTTTGTGCTGGTTCGCAAAATAAACGATTTTTCAACGGTAATTAGTGTTTTTTTCTAATACTTTCATGTTTTATTACGTTGTTGAATGCTACGTATATTAATTAAATTCTGGTTTTTGATCTATTTTTTCCCGAATTGAATGTTCATGTTAATTGAATTTTCATTGACATAATAGTCGATTGTTTATGTAACTAATATTTTTATTTTAAATAGGCCCGTTTTAAATATTTTTAAAAGATATTTCACTTAATCATATTGAAAATTAAGTTTTTATTTATTTATTTTATTTTATTATTTTATTTTTTAATTTTTAATTTTTTCAAATTCAAACTCCTTATTTAAACAACACTGTTGCAGGTGCTCTTTTTTGTCATCGACAACTCTTTGGGTGTATTCAGCAAGATCGCCAAATGCTTCGTTTATTCGGCATTCACTTCGGATATGGATTACGTGAAGTTCGCACTGAAGGGATTTATGTATGTGGCGGCTTTGGGACTGACGACGGTGTTTCCGGCCATCTTACACGAAAGCGTAAGTTTTATGTGATCCGGCATATTTTCGTTTAACTCACTGTAGATATCGGCACGTTAGAGATGACGGACTTGTTTCGTATTCCTCATATTGGTTTTGTGCCATGACAAACCAATTTGATAAATCAGCATTAATACTGAAATAATTTAGAAAAGAAAAAGAGAAGTCTCCAATTTTAGACTTTAGAATCATCTAATTTGACGATGCCATGACTAAACAAAAATTGTGCTGGTTATGCAAATGGGCATTAACAGGTTTTATATTAACAGGATCGCACTCCACAACTAATGTTTGTCGTCTGATTTTGTTAAGAATTTCTTTTGCAGAGTGCGAGATCTATTACTCTCTGGCAACGCCTGATAGCTGTCAGACAAGAGCAAAGAGAAACGGTAAGCTCGCTGAGATTTTCTTTTGCAGTTCAATTTTGACTGAATTTTGGTGTCTAGTATTGCCCAGAGGAAGGAGAAGTTTTGATAACTCTGCTGCAGCGGACGACAGCGCGACAGCATTCCCTGACGGTTGCAGGCATCGCGACCTTGACGAGGTCCTTCGGAGTGACGGTGGGTGCAGTATAATTACGAGTTCCGCTGACTATTTTGAATCAACTTCCAACAGTCCGATTGTGTAACAAGTGCTAGAGATTCCGATAATAATCTCATCCTTGTCTGCGTTTCTTCCCGGCAGTTATTATTGGGCTTCGCTGGGTTTACCTGTTTCCTCATCGATCGTGCGGAGAACTACCGGATGGACGACGAACTCAGCGAGAACATCACCTGCGCCTGTTTGGGCTAACGACGCGCCTTGATTATTGCGCATCCAAAGTCTTGTTTACTTACCTGTACCAATGAATGGTTTTACAATTTACGACTTTCGTGGTTCTGACAGATAATCTTCAAAGCGAACAATAATTGGTTCAGTGTTTATTTAGATGTGCCAATGAATGGTTTTACAATTTACGACTTTCGTGTTCTGACAGATAATCTTCAAAGCGGACATTAATTGGTTCATAGTTTATTAATAGATGCAGAAGCAATTTGAAGATATATTTACACTGTTCATATAAAGAGCTCTTCCCAGACAGTAATGGAAGGTGCGACGGAAGCTGCAGAGCGGATTCGCAGCTATTTGCAAACGAAAACAACATTTGTTGCCATCATTAAAAAGTCGTGTTTGTTAAGATAACGAAGACTTACCTTGAATTAAACTTTTCTTGCAGAACTCCGAACTTAAATAAGGTATGGAAAAATAATTTAGTTATATAATACATGCGTTCATTTAATTTTTATTATTTTTTATAATTTATAAAATTTCTGTGGTTTCGATATATCTGATTTTGCCTTTTATAACACATATATTTCATATGAGCTTAACCCCTGACATTGAACAATTTGCAATGCTCTTACAACATCGCATAACTCGTTGATAGAGCTGTCTGTGCTTGACAAGAGTTGACATAACTTTGACAATAAGCCATTGAATTATTATTTCTCATAATAAGACTTATTGAATAATTAAAATCGAAACTAATTTTTAAAATAGATTTCAGTAAGACGCTAGAAAAACGACAATGGCTTTCCGAATAATGTTTACATGTCTGCTGGAACAGTCATATTCGACCCACATGCGCATCCTGTTTTTTCGCACATTTAGGTGCCACCATGTCTTCCGGTAGCGAGGAGACCACGCATGATTCTATATTGGACTTGGATTTATATTAGTTATGGAATAGTTGTGTCATGTCCAATTGACATGTTTCTTGACCACCAATGACCTCCTTTATTGGTACATACATACAGTACTCCTTGCACTGGTATATAGTTGCATCATTTGCATCCCGAATTCGAGGCGAAAACCCACACTTTCTGTCAAACTTTTCTCGGACAAAAATGTAACTCTTAATTTGGTACATTAAATGTCCTTTGCGGACAAAATTTTACCTGCCGACAAATGATCCAGGTATAATTGTCCTGAGTTTGTCTGCTGATGACTGTTGTCCGCTGACACGGCAAAAAAAACTTTATCCTCTTTTTTTTCTTACTAAAGCCCCTTTCTCGCTAAATTTCAGTTTCTGTACCGCTATTTGTTATCAGTTTTCAGTTAAGACCCACCTACCCATGCCGACATTTGTCCACGCTAATGCAAGGCAGGGTGCAACACAACGCACGAACAGATACAAACGTCTTTGGCGGCCTCTAATTTCAACGAGGAAAAGTACTCATTAAAGCTCTTTTCGACCTCAACAATCTGTGGCTGGATGACTTATTCCGCTTAGGAAATATTAAATCTAATTAGCCCACGTCATGGAATGCCATGAGGACCGTAAAGCATGTATCCGCATCCGGTACTTTAAATACTGAGGTGCTGTTTCAGTCCTTTCAATCCTCTTTGTCGATCGTGCGGAATATTTTCTGAATCTCGACCTGTTAAAGAAGCCAAATCTGCTTTCATAAATATCGAATAATTAGCAAATGTCCACAAATTCAAATATCCAAAAAATTTCGATGAACCAATTTTCTACACGCATTATTTATGATGATTTTTCGAGTTTTGATCAATTCACTCGGTATATTTTTAACAATGCCGACTTGCGTGGCCCCCCAGAAAATGCTGGTGGTCAACATCATTTCCCCAGGCATGATCAACTTTGAAACGCCCAATGCCTTAAATGCAATCGGTCCGGCACTGGACACCGGTCTTGCCGTACTCCGAAAAACATATCCGCATATTAAATGGCGGAATATTCAGCTGCCGGTTGGAAGGCCTTCCAATTGCATCGCTCTAGTCGAAAACGTCCAGGATTTAGTAGCTCGCTGGTTTTTCACAGGATGGAACAGCAGCGAAATCAATGTAGTTGTAACTTCCGGTAATTTAACTCCCATATTTGTATTTAATAGTAGAGATGCCCTGCATATATTTGTGTATTAAAATGATTCATATACGTATTGTTTTCGCCCAATTTGGCTTTTACCGAAAAATTATAGATATATGTTTCTATGTGCATTTTTTAAGGACGCAAGATATGTCTTCATGGACAAAAACTAGGGCAAATTTAGTCAGTTTCCATCGTAGGCTGTGCAGAAGTTCGTCCACTGAGTCAACTTATTAACCAATGGGACTTATTATTGGTAACCAGGTAAGGCATTCTTTTTGAAATTCCTTGATTCCACCATTGCCATAATTCTACGGAATTTCATTTCTAAGTGTCGAAGCGATGGATCGCATCAGAGATGTGGACAAGTATCCAACGTGGATTGCAACGAATTTCTACCCAAACCCATCAGCGTTATACTGCACGTTTCTTCGTTCCCTGAATTGGACGAGAATCTATGTTGTCATTGAGGGCGAACGCTTCGGAGACTACTATTACTATCTATCGAAATTTGTCTTGCTCCAATTCAAGAACTGTGGTCTGCAGTCTTGGCAGTATACTTGTCGTGGCCCTAATGATACCTGCTCCCCATCCGAAGTCGACACTATGCTGCTGGACTTTCATAGCAAAACTCGGAGTAAGGACTGATATTTTTACTAATACAGCGTCTCCAAGAATCAAACAAAAAACGGAACACTAGGCTAAACTGTAAATTAACTAACCTAAACTCGTGTTACAATAAAAGCGATACATAATCTAGTCCAGAAGTTAACAAGATTATATCAACGCGTGTTTCCATAATTGAAAAAAATTTGTTTTGGATTTTTACAAAATAAATAAGATGGTTGATTTCACGAAACAGTTACGCCATAAGACCATGAAATAAAAAAAGCATTTATTTAAAAATAATATAACTGCTGAAGCTCTTGTTGCGCAATTTTATCCAATCTCAAAATATGTCAATAACGAAAAAAAGATAAGTCTCCGTTAATGATAGTTCCTACAGTTTTATCAGATTTCAAAACTATTCAGTTCACAAAGAAGATCAGTGCCGTTTAATGACAGATTTTTCCTTTCGTAGTCATGGTTCTTTTTGGAAGGCCACAAGTGATGCGTGACATTCTGGTAAGGATAAATCATAAACAAACCCTACACTGTTCACTTCCTTGGGTGAATAAACTCCAATCTTAAATTTGTTTTTCAGATACAAGCTTCACGGCTCAACATGACTGCAGGAGACCACGTAAGGAGCCGTTCCCGCAAGAAGAATTAAAGTGTCCGAGCATTCAACAGATACACTTATTTCAGGTTTATGTTGGAAACGTTTTGTATGGCAACACTCGTAAGGCCACAGATGGCTTCTTCGCTTGGCATTGGCGGGGAACCAGTAATTCCAGCATGGTTCGTAAATCTGATGGATGATTTTTCAACTAAAAGCTTCAGTTTCCATTTCGTTTGTTGTAGTTGCGTTAATTTAAGAAATTTCTGTATCCATTGCCGTAGTTTGTAACATTAGCGGCATCCTCTTTCACTCTCTTTATTTATAGCCCGCTCATTTTTCCGTTTCTTTCGATATCCACCTTTTGTATTTTCTTAATAAAAGTATGATATGATATTTCAAAATTGACTAAGGTTTCGTTAAATTTTATTTAATACTAGATGAGGAGAAGAAGAGCCTGGAAAACTCTAAAACAAATTTTGATATTCGTTAGATTGATTGATTTTGGTCCAAATTGAAAGCTATATGTAACTGTTTTTTTAATCGTAATTTCTAAATTCTGACCACTGTAAATTGACAAGAGTTTCATATTAATTTTGTGTCACTCCTCTTACTGACCTGATCCACAAAAGCATCAAGATATAAAGACGCAAACTGATAGGCTTATTCTACGCCGATTTGTTACAATTTGTTTGTTTTAAAATCTTCGCTTCAAATTTCAAATAAAGACGTAAACTGATAGGCTTATTCTACGCCGATTTATTACAATTTGTTTGTTTTAAAATCTTCGCTTCAAAGTTCAAATAAAGACGTAGGTGCCTTCTTCGAAATCTGATTAAAAGCTCGTTCGAGAGAAAAACATTTAAGGACTGAGCACAGTGAATTGGCAAAATTAGGCACGAACAATAGCAAAACTACAGTAGATTTTTGTGACCCTTTAACCTCCGACTTTGGTGATAAATAATTGCAGCTAAAGTTTCGAGATTTCGATTGCAAAGTAATATTTTGGTTTTCCTGTATACACTAAAGTATATTTTCTAATCGTCAGGCTTCCCGTCTTTTATGTCTCTTCCACGTAAAACAAAGTTATCAAATAAATACATATTAAATTTAGAAGCATGGATAAAAATAACTTTTTTGGTTGTTTCTACAAAATTTTGTTTAGGTTTGCCGTCGTTAATCCTGTTCTCAATATTTGCAGCATATTCTACAAAAGGCATTTCAGTCGGTGCTCCTACTTCACATGGTGAACGTGAAGCATTTCATGTCGCCCAATATCCAGAAATACGTGCCCGATTGGGAGCGCCTTGCGAAACACAAATACGGCAACATCAACTTGACCCACGAACTTGTACCTCAAACGTTACTACATTTTTTTCCGTATACTTCTGTACAAGCTGTCGCAAATTTTGTCTTCCAGGGTTTACCTGATCTGACCTCGACGCAGGTTGCCATGGAGCTGGTGGGCAAGGTTTGCAAAAGCCGCGATGAATTTCCTTTCCACCCACTCAGTTATTACTTTGGGTGTGGATGTTTTGTGTGCCTTAGATCATCTCTGAAGCTAACGCGAGCAACATCCATTCCTTCAGTGGAAGTACTCTTGCGAGGAATATTTTAAATCGTCAATACAATTTCACGGTTGGGTCGACCTTCGTCACGCCTCAAGGACAGATGCAGTACAAGACGTATGCCAGCTATTACGACACGGAGACATCTGATTTCACAGTAATTATAAATTTTAATCGAATATACTGTAAATAGAAGCTCTAACCAATCAGACTGTTGTTAGAGAGAACAATTTCGATCCCACGTCTTCCCCAGAGATGACTGTTAACCTCCCCCCCCCCCGCCCCCGAATGAAGAATTCATGGGACAGAGTATTTGTTTATATTCCAAATAAAGTCTGAAATCCGCTCGTCAATGCAATACGTCAGCAAATATACGATAGGAATCATTTAGTATTCAAATCCAGTTTAATAATCGTGTTATATTACTGGGAAGGTTTGGTTTCATGTAACTGTTATTTCGTTTATCTCGTTTATTTTATAAAAGATGTGAGGCAAAGGTAAAAATATAAAAAAGTTGATTGTTGAAAGAAGGGAAAAGGCAGATTGAGAATGTAGTGAAAAACGGTGTGTAGTTTGTGCGCTCAATTTTAATGGATGTACAGGATTTTGCGAGCGGCATCTCAACGAATAGCCTTCTGCTACTTGAAACAATAACCTGGACAAGATTAGTGGAACCGAGGTGGTTCGGTCGTGCAAACTTTCCACCGGACATTCCTGCGTGTGGGATAGAAGGAAACATGGGACCCTGCGAGCGACGTAAGCTGCTAAGTTTAATTTCCTAGAATTTTCATTTAAACCGCACATAAATGGTGTTGCACCCTCTATTGATTGTTTCACTTTTTAACTTAAACTAAAACATCATTCCCGCTGACCGAAGTTAATCCAGAAAAAACGTCATGTTAATTAAAATTTTGTTTGAAATGCATAATACAGAAATGACTTGGCGTTCAATTTCAAAGTAAAAATAAAACAAAATATTATGCTGCACAAGTGTTTCGTCTTGCTTTACGCAAGCCTTTGTCGCAGCTTATATCTTTTGTATTGTAGTTTTCCAGTATTTTACCATAAAAATATAAAACCACTCTTCGAAAACAGATGCGGACCTGAAGCTAACGACTGGAATTGGCGTGACCGTCTCTCTTTTTCTCCTGGCTACTCTTTATCCCATTATGAAAAGGTTATGTCGAGGAGAAATATTGTGAGGACAGGCTTCAATGAAAGCTGTACTTGAATAATGCTTGTTTTTCTTTATGCAGAGTTTCATTATCTCTGTATAGCGAGAACAATGGCTGGTGGAACCTTCAAGCGGCAAACCTCAGCTTGCCCGAAACCGGTCGCGTTGGGGATCGTAGTAAACTATTGGTCCAGGTTTTATGTCCAACTACAGGAGCCCCTGGTGTTATGAGTTGATTTGGGCATGCTTGAAAACCCATACCCCATAGCGTCTGATTTGCAAGTGCGATTATGGCCCTAAACATATTTACAGTATTCATCGGCACAATTTTATTTTTCATGCAAATATGTGCTCCATGTTATCCAGTAAATTAGTTCCGACGGGCCGAAAACTCTGAAGTGCTCTAATCAAGTAATCAACCACCCGATTCTCACACAATTTGTAGCGAGAATGACGTGCAGTCTTGTGGTCTCCTATTTCTGCAACAAGTCAGATCCGGTCTCTTTTGACTGAGCTGATTGCGCAATAGCACCAGTTAATCCGAGTTCTACAGTACTGAAAAAGTTGTTCGGCTGCTCTTCGCCTCGCGGCGCAGGCGCAAGACGAAGACCAACAAGTCGGCCTTTTCAGAACATGGGGGGGGGGGAGATTCTTGTGCTGGCGATGGTGGATCTGCCCCATTATGGGCAAGTGATGCACCGGGACGGGAGGGATAATTATAACAAGTGACAATGTAGTATAGACTGGCAACGCAATGCCATAAAAGTAAGAAAAATCAAGTGTACAGGCAAGTGCTTAAGTATTCAGGCGACCGTGAGGATCTAATCCTCGGTCAACCTGCATATGACAGGAAAAGAAAATGTACGACATAAAGCGCTACTGAACTGGGGAAAAGGCAGCAGAATTTTGTTTATTCATAACACCTTGTCCCTATCCCCAGTTCTACGCCTACTTCCACTCTTCTTCCGATAGAAGCGTCGAGCTCAAAGTTCAACAAGAGTGACTTTTTTATGGACGTGTATTTGTCGGTTGCAATCTTAATGACATCCACTTCACTACATTCTCCTCAAACTTTACTGAATAAAACAAGCGGCCTTAATGGAATGTTCGTGTAGCATACCCGTTGACGGTTCCACTCTGAACCATCCGTTGGACCTTTGAAAAACAAGCAAAGGAGAAAGTTGAGGACGTGGAGGAGAATTGGTAATCATGCCAGATGTTTGACAGTCCCGTTAACGGCGGCACCCCTTTTTAGTCAGACAAGTGAAGTTAAGTAATACATTAATATCCGATTTCACAATTATAATTGCCCACGGAACAATATACGCATTGGAAGGCCATTCAATTACACAACAAAAGGTCATACCAAAATCTAGACTCCGATACCAAGTAAACATATCATCACGAACACAATCAAATATTGTCAAAAAACATGCCGAACTTTAGTGATACTTCCAACATCAGCCCTCAACACTCTTTCGTCCAACAAAATGCCACAAGACTATCAGCACTTTCAACAGACGGATGGTTTGGTTTCTCCATCCTCTGCAGCGTCTTGGGCAGTGCCCCCCTCATCCCACTTCTGCTCACGTCCAGTGGCGCGTACTAGGGGGTGGCATGTGGGCAATTGCCCCCCCCCCGTCCGAAATCGAAAAAAAGACCCAAGGGTACCCCCTGACGTTTTTTAGAGTAAAAATAGCAAAATCATACTAATGCTCCCCCTTTGGATTTTTACTAAAATCTTGCCCCGCGTACCGGAAGGTCAAGACGCGTCTATGCTCACGTCCATCCACCGAAGACGCCTGCATACCGGGTCGAATATTCTCGTGATTCACCTCATGTGTATCGAGCTGATGATTTGTGGCATTGCCTTCCCCGTTTCTCTTATCACCACCTACCTCAGCATGACCGAGTAATCTGATGTGCAAATTAATTGTCATATTTTTCTGTTTTTCCAAACGATGGCGATCTACGCGGAGAACTGGGCTTTACTGGCCTTAGCCATTAATCGGTTCTTTGCCCTTGCCCTGCCTCATCACTATACAAAGCTGACCTCGAAAACAATTGTCACAATTATGGTCACCATCCTTGGGTCGTGGGGGCGGGAGTTAACCTACCAATTTATTTCGGAATAGGCGGGAGCTTTTACTTACGGACAGTCTTAATTGAAAGCTGCACCACCTCCGTCTTGCAGACCGAGTATGGTGCTGCATGGGTGACAATTGGTTCGTATATGGACGGAAAAAAAGTTACTTACAAATTTATATTGACACCACCTCCCCCGAAAAATATTGGTTAAAAAAAATAAAACTCGCACCTTTCTCGTAAATTAAATTACAAATTCTGGTAACTGCCATTTCTGAGTATTTATTTTTACATTTTCTGTAACAACTAATCTGAAAGTTAAAGTAGAGCGTTCCCGTGCGACACCTGTTTGTCAGAAAAATGGCAATTCATAAAATTAAACAAAAGACACCTAACATATACTGAATGTGGGACAAGAAATAAATCAACATCAATTAATTTTCCAGAGATCGCAGGAAATTAGTGGGCCGATTAAAGCCAATTTCTATTATTCCATAGGCTCATATCTTCCAATTGGGTTAATTGGAATGATTTATCTGTTCTTGGGTGGTCGATTGGTGGTGATGCGGCATGGGGGGGGGTATTCGAAAGGGTGCAGCTGCGGTTATGCCTGCTAATCTCCCAGTCAACCAGAACAGAAAGAACAGAAGAATTTTGCTGGCGAAGATGCTGGGTCTGGCTTATTTGTGGCACTGTCTTTGCTTTCTGACACCGACGATTCTCCTGTCATCCTTTCCATGGTTGATGGCGCGCTACCCGACTACAGTGCCCTTGTGGCTTTTCAGAACTATGCTGTTGTGTGGCTACGTCGTTAGTCCGGTGAGTGCGTTAATTACGATGTCAATGTGCCGATAGATAATCCTTCCCTTAATGACGTGCTTGTCGGCTTCAGTTCATATTTTTGGCGCTGAATTCCGACTACCAAAACGGAGTAAAAAGCCTTTTTAATTGTCGTCGTGGCAGGATACAAGACGAAGTGAGAGGTCAACCGGGCAAACGGAATGTAATGAGTACTCAGAGAAGAGGACGCGGGGAGTATTATGAAACACCTGGAAGCGGTTTAGTTATGCCGCATCAACCGTTACAATTACAATTACAGCCCGAGTTATAGTCGAAGAGACGCGAAGCATCATGCCAATTCCAGACTGCTTGCAAACCAGTTTATCCTTTCACCAGAGTATGCAAGATTCATCCCAATTTGCTTCATGACTGGTTCTCGGACTTCCGAAGTCCATCCGCTTTTGTTTTGAGAAGACTTAAATTTTAAACTGCTTTCAAAGAAACAAAAACGATGCGCATCGACCAAAATGGTATAATACAGGTTCCAACACAAACATTTGCTCAACTTTGAAAAATCATCCCTGAATGGAAAACAAGGCAACTGTGGTTGTCAAGGCTGGAGATAGTTGGATAGGTCTGTCTGTCTGTCTGTCTGTCTGTCTGTCTGTCTGTCTGTCTGTCTGTCTGTCTGTCTGTCTGTTTGTCTGTCTTTTGTCTGTCTGTCTGTCTGTCTGTTTGTCCATTTGCCTGTCTCCTTATCAGTCAGTCTGTATGTTGGCTTTTGTGGCTTGTGCTTGCCTGGACATTTTCCAAGACTCACATATTATTCATACGTCGTATAGAAAGCGACTTGAAGGCACGTAACCACTCAACTCTCAGAATTTCAACCTTGAATGACTCATTGTAGACCAAAGCTACTGTCATATTAAGCAATATAGGCCATGACAGAGTCCTTTTCCGAACACGACGACACGAAGACACAACGTGCAACTGATCGTGAGATCGTATGTGAGTCACACCAACGGCTCACGAATTCCAGAGCAAATCGCCATTTCCTCGTGAAGTCGTGTGCAGCAACACACAAGCGCACCACACACGAAGTGTTATCATTAGAGAGTTTTCGCAAACTGTACAGAGTTTCAGTACAGTACAAAATTTCATACTGTACGTATACACATACCGCAAGGATTTTTAGCGTTTCGCAAACTATATACAATTTAGCGGCACAAGTATGGAAAACCAAGTATAGTGTAGTACAGTGTAGTGTACTAGTATAGTACGGAGTGAGTTGATTGGTTTGATTTGGTGTGTACAGAAATCCGATTTTTGTACCACGGTATGGCTGTATTTGCACAGTATAGAGAAATCGGTACAGTTTTCTATACTGTACCGCTATACCGTGCGATATAGCGTTTGCGAAAACTCTCTATTGATCTGTTTTGTATTTGTTCCACAATTGAGCGCCTCGTGTCTCCGTGTCGATGTGTCGAGGAAAGCAATTTGTGTCATGGTGTTACATTCATCCGATACATGGGTTTTTGTGTGTCTGCATTTGTGGTCACGTTCTCGTGGGGAGACATGACTTCCACGTTCCAAACTTGAGCGAAACAAGCCGTGACACGAACCACTCAGCTGCGGGATCGGATATAAAGACTACGTTTCAGTGTCTGAATGAGAGGCATCATTCTTTGCGCCAGACGATTTACTCTCATTAAAAATGAGCAACATTTTCTGGTGGATTTTTTTAGCAGTCGTCCACCTTTCCTGCCTGACCTTCGCGCAGGTAAATCCGTCTATCTTTCATAAATTTTGATTTGTATATCAACTCTATCTGTGCCCGTATTTTCTTTATCTCCCATTAGTCTCGCTTTCTTATAACCTGTTGATTTAACCTTTTGGGTTGCAATGTATTCATTGTTAACTGATCTTATTAATTTTTTCAAATCACGCTTGTGCGTTACAGGATGGGCCAAACAACGGTAAAACTCCAAACAGCCCCGCTGGATTAAACGGAATAACGACTGATATTGATCGAGAGCTGGGAGATCAATGGCTGAGAGAGCAAAGGCTCGCCATCGCGTTGGCTATCCTCCGCAACATGATCGCAAGAAACTCATCCCAATCGGAATCCCAAATCCAACAGATGACGGACATATCCAACAAGCTACGGCTTTCATTAGCGGGCAGCCGTGTCGACCAGGTGCAGCAAAACTCTTGTCCGGAGACTGTGATAAACAAAGTCGAAAATAGGACAATGTGCAGACACAAAACACTGCGAGAGACGCGCGTTAAATGGGGACCAACAACCTTGGCCCCTTATGAGGAGGGTATAATTTGCATCGGAAATGCGATGAGTCCTTCACCGAATTCCAATTTCTTGGTGTTTGATCGCGTGTTTTGGGATCCAACGTTGATTTTCCTAGGTACAGAATCTCTAGAATCAGGGTTCGTGGACTTTCGGCTGAACGTGAAATGGATGTTGATTGGTCCAGGCTCGGATTGTGAACCTCTCGGTCGATGCAAGTGCATGCCCACTCACTTACGTGGAGACTTTCCGGGTCATCCGCTTCGCTGTGACTCGGTTGGGCGAGTGAAACTAAACTGTCCAAAAGACTTCACACACGCGCTTGTGGATAACAATGGTGCCATTGACTTGATACCGGAATCAGATACTGCAACTTTGTGGTTCTAAATTCCATACCAATAAATAAGTGTACTTTAAAAGTTTCTTTCCCAATTTTCCCAAACATACGTGTTTGTCATATCTGCTTGAACACTCCTAGTAGCAAGTGGATTTGCTTACTCCCTGTTCTATATAAGTATCAGACAGAAACAGGTACAATGGCAGTTTCAGTGAGTTCCTGGGCTTCTACCCTTTCCTGAAGCTCATGTAGTGCTCCCTTGAAGAGCTAAATGAGAAGGTAGCGTCTGATCAAAGACAACATTTCAGCCGGCGTTGGGACTGCAACGCTTACAGTCCAAGGTCCACGTAAATGAAGGAAGCGTCATACCACAAATTCGAAGTACGTTTCCCTGCCTTCGCAGATTATGTATTAAGAAAGTGACGAAAGAGGAGAGAGAACTTCAAACAAACCTTATTCCCAAATACATACAAAGTGAAACCTTAAAATGTAGACTGTTGCGACAATCAAAACGGGGGGTAAGAAAAGTAGTTTTTTTACAAGCTGTTAGCAACAGATGCATTTGGTAGCAGCAGCGCGGGTTAAAATATGACAATGTGTGACAGCAGAAGCCAGAGGCATTAAGATATCAAGAAAAGTTCACACACAAAGCGCTGACGATGGGTTAGTAAATCTTGCGAAGATTTAATAACACACCATCAGCAATTTATCCGTAAAAAATGTTGGTTGTCAATCTGAATATTTTTTGTGTATCATCTTTAAGAAAAAAGGACACTGCTTCTGCTTTTTTATCTTTCACAAAACAATATTCTATTTTATTTTGACAATGATGCTTTACAAACACGCGCGCCAAACAAACAAATCACTCCTTGCATAACGGGGTACAGTGCAATCGTAAAAACCGAGCCGGGAAGGGTATGTATGTTACTGACGACCAATATAACTCTCGGTATCTTTAAGATAATCTCAAAATAGATAGGCTTTAATGTTTCATGGGAGTAAGAGCTGCAACTTGGGCGGGCACGGTCGTATTACATCCAAAAGAAGGCAAACTACGTTACGAGCGATTTCAAAAGCATCGATACGCAATTCTTGTTGTAGCACCGTTGATTGAGGTAATTTTTAACTGTAATGTACCGATACTGACAAAAAGCGAGTGATCTCCAAAACCTTGTTACAGCATGCGCAAAATGTAAACAAATATAATGAGTCACATGACACAGCAAATACAGATAGGATATGACATCCCTTATTTATCGCATCACGTTTGCAAAGCGACTATATAAAGACTGCATAACCCACAGGCCTTTAGAGCCAGTCACAGAACCGATTCTGTTAATTTTTAGTACGATCTCACTTTACGCCATCATTCGTTTTTCACCCCAAAATGGTAATGAATAAAACAGACGGATTGTGCGGTCTGTTCGTGACAGAAACCCACGCAACAGTGCCGCTAACCGCCGTCCATTACGACGTGGATATCACCTCCTTTGCGGCCAGGATCAGCATCAACCAAACCTACAAGAATGCCGAAACCAACGATCTGGAATGTGTCTACGGATTCCCCATCAACGATCAAGCCGCCATCATCGGCTTCACCGTTACAATCGAGGACCGAACTCTCGTCAGCCACTTCAGGAAAAAAGACGAAGCCTTTCAGACGTATTCCGCGGCCATAGCACAAGGTTATGGAGCTTACCTCCTTGATCAGAGCAGTTGGAGCGATGACACATTTGTCCTCAGCGTCGGACGTCTTCCACCGGGGAAAGAATGTATCGTTTCGATTTCTTATGTTTTAACCCTGGAGTCGGTCACGGAAACCCAAATGCGGTTGACCATTCCGATGTCGCTTTCTCCGCGATACAAACCCAATTCGAGTACTTTATCGACCGGTGTGGTACCTCCGGAGACATACCAGTCGACCGTGCCTTACTTCGCCACCTTGAGTGGAACGATCCAAGCGGTTAGTGTATACTGTAGTTTCGATAATTAAATTTGTACCTCCTTTAGTTTCATTTTATTGATTTACTTACATTTCAATATCTGTTTTAAGTTTCTCTAACTCAATTAAATTTGATGTAGCTTTTTTTCAACAAACTCCATTTTTTTGTTCCCAGATCAGTGTCATTAGCTCGGTGACGTCACCTACTCATCCTTTGGCGGTTACTTTGCTCGGTCCGCAGACCGTGTCCGTTGCATTTGGGGCGAACCAACAACTACTAGACCGTGATTTAGTAATCGAAATCGAGGTGAAAAGCAACCCGGAACATCACGTGGAAATTGAACGCATCGGGCAGGACAAATACGCCGCCATGTATGCATTCATTCCAAGGGCCACTGCGGAAGCGAAGAAAGTCGTCAACACCGAGCTAATATTTCTGGTGGATTGTTCAGGTTTGTGACGAGAACACGTGAAGATTAGATATGGCAAAAGTGGAAAAGACAGTCAGTGACTACTGTATTTTAACCGGAAAGCAACAGCTTTTACGTAATTTTACAAAAAATTTATGTAGCCTCTGGTCTTGTTATTCTAATAGAACATAATTTTAGCTAAAAACAATACGGTTTAGCTTAATAATATTACGTTTCTCATTCAGAACAATTTTGTCCTGATTTCGAAAAACATAAAACCCAGAATCATAACTAAATTCTGCAAAACTTAACACTTTAGTTTGATAAACACAATTGTGAAAAAGAGAATTTTGCATTAACGTTTTCGTTTGACTTCAGTTAATACTTTTAGTTTTATCAATCATTTTTCAGGCTCAATGGAAGGTGAAAATAAAATCCAAGACGCTACACGTGCCATGCAGCTGTTCCTTCGGAGTATCCCGGAAGGGTGTTACTTCAACTTCTACCGCTTCGGAAGTACATTCGAGTCACTCTTCGACTTAAGTCAACACTACTCCGCCGATTCGTTCAACAAGGCCAAGGATTATGCGGAAGATACCCAGGCCAACCTTGGTGGCACCGAAATTCTCGCACCCCTTCAGGCTATTTACGCTACTCTTCCAAAAGCCGGATTCAGTCGCCAGCTGTTTATTTTAACAGACGGCCAAGTCTCCAACACCGAATCCGTCATTGAACTAATCCGAAAGAACGCCAACAACACCCGAGTATTCTCCTTCGGGTTGGGTCAAAGTCCCAGTCGATCTCTCGTCAACGGTATTGCCATGGCCGGAAATGGAAAAGCCGAGTTCATTAAACAAGGCGAGGTGCTAGAAGATAAAATTGGTCGGCATTTGAATAGAGCTCTGCAGCCAGCAGTGACTGATGCGACGGTCACGTGGTCTGGCGTGAAAACCGTCCAATCACAGCCGACAGCTTTGCCGCCTGTTTTTTACGGAGACCGACAATTGTCTTTCACCGTGTTTGAGTTGGACCCGACAGTGGAAACCTCCCCAAAGGTTGTGTTGCGCATTGGTGACTTGCAAACGGAAAGCGTACTGGGCGTTAAGTCAGTTAAGGTCGCCGAGAACCCTTATGTTTTCAAGCTGGCTGGACGAGCATTAATCAGGGAACTGGAAACCTCGCCTGCAAGTTTTGGACTTGCAGGGTCGCTTCAAAATCGAGGTTCTCCAACTGTCAAGACCCAGGGGACGGTGGGAACGACAGACGGGATGGCGGTGGAAACGACAGACGCGAAGACGGACGGGAAGACGGTCGGGATGATGATTAGTCTGGAAGAGGAAATTACGAAGATTTCGTTAGAATACGGGGTGATGTCAAAGTACGTCTCCCTAGTGGCCGTGAAGACGAAAAATGAACAGGAAAGAAAGCAGGCGTCCACGACGATGGAGTTGCGGGAAGTTCCGTTACAAAAGGTTCGGCCGAGTAAGCCGCTTAGTGGCAATGGCAAAAAAGGTGGCCCGTCAAAGATTTTGTCCAGAGGCAAAATTTCGGAAATGTTTGAAACGAACTTTGTGAAAAAGACCGGCTGTCTGGGCGCGGACTTTGTCGACGGAGAAGCTGAAAGGCCGCCACAAACACCGTTAAATGTACTGTTGGATCTTCAGCAGTGGGACGGAAGCTGGTACTTTTCGGCCGCCGTGGAGGCCATCACCAAAGTTTCGTTGGCCGAAGCGGCTGATGCGATCAACAAGGATCTGAAGGTGGACGACGCTGTACTGGCTACTTTGTTAGTGATGACCTACATCGCCGAAAAGTTTCCCGATCAAAAGAACATTTGGCAGGCAATTTTGAACAAGGCCGCGTTCTTCCTCTCCAAGCGATCAACTGAGCCAGCCATTTCAGCGGCCGAAGCTGCTCTTGTAGCTTTGATTAAAGCGAAGTAGTTTTTCAAATTTCTATGGATATTTATGAGAGAAATTATTTTAATATTTTCAATAATAGGTCCTAAGCTCAAACAAGGTTTAAGAAACAGTTTGCCTAACACGAAAGTCGGCGACTTGGCCAAGTTGGAAGGACAATATTCGTTCGACGTTCTCACGGGCTTTTGAAACTCACTAGACCTAAGATGCGGAAGGAAAAGAATTCATCTCTAACAAGTGGCTGAAGGATCGCTAACTAAACCGAAGTACAAAGAGCTGCTGTTATGCAACATTAAAGTAGTAGTAAAGAACACCACCAGAAATGCTTTTGCTGCTATTTTGCTCATCTCTAATATCTATTCTCGCGGGACGGATGAAACCTCCTGAGTTTTAAGTCTTCAACGGTTGCTTCGCTTGTTTTTTTGCTGTCAAGTGTGTGCCTTGTTCTGGTTAACATTACTCCCTATTCAACGCATAAAAATATACATTAACATGATTCGAGGTCAATACCGTAAGATCTTGGCCTCCCAATTTCTTACGTATTAAAAATGCTATACAATTTCTGAAGTAAACGCGTGACATGACTTTCTCATCGAAGTTCGGACACTTGTCTTCATCTCCCAGTTCAGAGTATTGTCGTCTGCCCTTGCCCATTGAATACCTGTGAGCGTTAATTGGAGTTCGGAATCAGATGCAACTGGCGTTTGAAGGGCATTTGAGAGGCACTTGTGGTGGGTGGATGGAGGGAGAGTTGAGGTCAACTCCTTTTTGAATTCAAATGGGCGTTGCCCCCATTTGAGGGGGCAGACATGGTTTGTCTCCATCTTACTGGTTTAAATAATAACCCCTCCCCTCCTGCAACTCCCCAATCTTATTAAAACTTTTGGATGCCCCCTGGCCACCTTTCGAATAAATTTGGTGAAGGGGTAGACGCTCCAGTGCCTCCCTCTACGCTTGTTCGAGAGGTACAAGCCTCGCATACCCTGTGGCCCGTGGAAAAACGTGGTTTTAAGTTTCCCGTGCGTGATGATTTGATTTCCAAAGAGATGTACGAAATTAACCTGAGAACAGACTTCAGGCAAGGTCTGCTGACGCGTATAGACATATATTTGTACGTCATCTGCAATTACGTGCTTCTTTCAAGTAAAGTAGCACAAACCCTTCAATAATGTCAGTCATGATTACCGAGGAGCTAGTAAATTTGCCGGACAAGGCAGTTACTTGCACATGTGAAAGCAAGCTTGTCCGGACCGAGTTCAAGCCACCTGATATTTTTGGCGCCGTGGCTCGAACTCGGTCCCGACAGGATTACCGCCACCTGTGTACATCGCCTCGCCATTTCTGCGGCAGCATATAGTCGTTTAAAATACATACATGTGCATGTACTGCTGATCAATTTTTACCGTAACGCTGCTCCAACTCGAGAGAGAATGTCCGGCTTCATCTCGATTCTCGTTACCAGCGTATTGTTGTCCCTGCTCTTCATCACGGGGATCGCCGGCGACGGTCTACCCCACGGCGACGGTCCGTCCTGCCGTAAAAATAAAATTAGCAATGCAGCAGGCAATGGTACAGCCACCCATGTGTCATGCAACGGAGCACCAATCGACCTCTCTAACAATTTCGACGTTACTCGGCTCCCTGAAAACATTGAAATCCTGTGTTTAACCGCATACACGTTTACGTTTTCGGGTAGCTTCGTCCCCTTTCCTGTTAGATGGTGGCTATGGGAGGTGTACATGTCCGCGGAGAGGACAGCGGTGCAAGAAACGATTCCTTTTCCGTTGAACAAGCTCTTGAGCAAAAACAATTACATTCGTAAGCTGACACTTGCGAGGGTGAATCTCATTCACATTCAAAAATTCGATTTCAGCGGCTTCTGCCTATTGGATTTTTTACTAATGTTACTAATGTTACTATGGTTACTAAGGTTACCGGTAACGGAATAGTGACCTTTCCGATACTGTCTTCGAGGTAGAGTGACGTCCTGGTGGCGGAGGTTGCCATCAAGTGCCGGACCATGATGTACGTTGCGCACACGTGGATTCTGGCGAAAATATCCGAGGTCAGTCGTAGTCAGAAGGGTGCAAAACCGACAACCATCACTTGCGGTGCAAAGGGGTTCCTCGCGTCGGATTACCGGCCCGAGCTGTCGGAGGCCACACAGTTGTCCTTCGTTACCACCGGAAGTCTGACGTGTCGCAAGCAGTTCGTTGGGCTTCTGAACTTCATGAAAGTTATGAATGGGGCATAGATTGGGTGTTTACCGAGCTTGAAGTTGAGCTTAACTGCTGCTACCCTGACAATTTAACTTTTACTTTGGCTTAATAAATTCAGCTGCCGCCTGCAGGTGATTTTTGCACATTCCGCCGCAATAGACTGAGCATATCTGCTTTAGCAATACACATAATTGCATGGCTATCAACATGTATTAATTTGGTGGCAAAACGGCTTACCGGCACCGGTTGGGATGAACCGCGAAAGAAGTCTGGAGATTCAATCTACCCTGTTCGCTGCTACATCGTAGCACCTAGGCGATGCTTACAACCTCACGGTGGCGAATGTCGCAGGGGCAACGAAACAATAGAACTTGAGATTGGGCTATCAGAAACAATACGTTCTGTCTCTTTGTCTCTTTGTCTTCCTGTCTGTTTGTCTGTCTGTCTACCTATCTGCCTTTACCTTTATATAAAAATGTTCCCCCAAATTGCGAAAACAAATGTAAATTAATTTCTTTAATCTACCAGAAAATAAGAGAACATTGAAGGCAGAACGCGAAACGCTGTAGAACGAAAGAACGCATAGGACATCTTTGAAAAGAAGTATAGAACATCTTTAAAAAGAAGTAGTGCTCTTCATCGAGCCGTGTTCACTGCTCCGCATCGGGTCATTTCTTCCGATGTGGAAAACTTCAACCGCACTGGGTCGCTCCAACGTCTGCTTTGAGCTCCCCGTTCGCGAGTCCAGCGTTCGATTACTGACATTTATCTTCCTTCCCGCTGTTACTCCGTTAACGTTCATGTTGACAGGGGCCTCACCGGGGGCTCCTTGCACGGTGCTCTTTTGAATTGCCAGAAATCGTTTCCGAAAGACGATATCAAGCGTGGAAACCGCGTGTTTGCGTCGTTGGTCGATGGTCGTGATGTTAGTTTCCGTGTCGTAGTCGCGGGCGTTTTTCAGGGACTGCAGCTCGCGAGCAATCTGGACGGCGTGTTCACGGAGGTAGTCGAAGCCCATGTTTCGCTTGCTACGGCAGCAAGATAGCTGCGTACTATTAAAAAAACACAAAATAAAAAAATAACGATTTTAAAATCAAAGCAGTTTTTTAAATCGAGACTGTTAAGTTTAGTTGAAGAAAACAGCGCACGACCAAATAAGCTGGCGAAAAACATAAGAAACTGCTCCGGAGCAAT
>LRSR01010755.1:0-11137 GCA_001579985.1 Hypsibius dujardini | reverse complement strand
TGCTGAAATATGAAACGACTCTACTAGACTATGTGCCTTCACTTCTTCATAGAATCATCTGTTTGTCGATCAAGACAATATTTCCGCCCAACCAATTAAATGTCTCATAGCAGTTAAAAATTACTTAACGCGACGATTCTTCCGTTCACTTCTGCCTCTGACCAAAAGGAGCAAACAATTAAATCTACTCCTACAATACTTCCGTCTGCTTGGTGCGTTAGCTTTTGCTCTGGCATTTGAAAAAAAAAATATGTCATGCCAAACAGATAAAAAATCAATCCACACAATAATCAAAAATGACGTTTTCAAATTGGCGAAAATCGAAACCTTTTGAACGCAGGGCGACCCATACAGTAGCTCCCCATCATAAGTCTTCGCGATCTGTTGGTTTGCAAAATGATCTGAACTCTATCCAGTCTATCAAAGCCCATCAGAACCCATCAAAACCCATCAAAGCCCATCAAAACCCATCAAAGCCCATCAAAACCCATCAAAACCCATCAAAACCCATCAAAACCCATTACTAATCGACTAGCCCTTGCCTTGTCTGTTCGATTGGTAACTAACCGACTAGCCCTTGCCTTGTCTGTTCGATTGGTAACTAATCGACTAGCCCTGCCTGTACGCGCGCGCAGCCACTACGTTCAATAAATGTTCAATGTTCAATAAAGAGTGTTGCCAGAAACAACGCTTTACTGTTAGGCTTTACACTTTCATGGTAGAACGATAACGTGTTTCTACACTTCCGGCACGCGAAGGTGAAATCGGAAACAAATTCCAAACAAAAGACACAAAACGGGGATCGTCTCCGTTTATCTTGCGCCAGTTCAGGCGCACCTCAAAGCTTCCGGAAATGATTCACAAGCCCATAATCCTAAGCTAATGGTCTACCTCAGATCCCGCATGCCAACTGAAGCACTCTTCGGTCTACTTTTAGACGGCACCTGACGCAAACGGAAAAGATGGGCTTTTCAACTATCTTCTCATTCTTGGAATATAAAGAAATGCCTCAATGTGAAACTGCCAATGCAGTAGGGTAGAAAACGTGGTATCGCACTGCATGTCTTGGCATATTTTTTTTAGCAAAAAGATGATTTGGCATGACTTGAATCCTTTTTGGCTTTTTTTGGTATCGACGGGATTTTATACTTTTCGTTTATAAAATAGAATCTTTCACTTTAGTATCATTTAGTGTTCACGCCATTTATCAGAACATTAACAAACTAAACCGCATTTTTCCGACATAAGGCATGGACACCTACTTCGGAAACTTCACAGTCACCAATAAAACGGTCAACCAATGTCCGCCCGTCCACTTCACCGACAACTGCACAGTCTGGATCGCCAGTCGCTCCCAATGGGTCATGACCACCACCGGTATCCTCCTCATGTGCGTCATCGTGACCGTGCTCAACGCCGTCAACCTCGCCGTCTTTCGCCTCTGGCCCCACAAGGAGCCCTACTTGCTCCTCCATGTTTTCTTAGCCGTCAACTCCATCCTCGAAGCAATTCTCACGGCCCTCGGTCCCGCCTCGCGACTCCAAGACTGGCGCGACCCGTTCAAGCTCACTTACCCCGTCTGCATCGCCGGGGTCCTCCTCACTCAGTTCACCGCCATCGTCACGGTCGCCGGGATCAGCGTGGACCGTTGGCTGTCCGTTGACTTTCCCGTCGTTTACCGAAATTACGCCTCGAAATCCCGCTTAATCGCGGCCATTTTGCTAATCAATTGCTTCACGTTTATTCACACTGTTCCCGCGGTGACCATTCATCGTGCGTGTTTCTTTCTCTCCTGTAGTCGGTCGCCGGCCTTCCGTTGGGTCGGTCAGAGCTACGCCCTGTGGAACATGACCCGGGCTCCTCTATTCTTGGTCGTGATTGTTCTGACCCAGGCGAGGATTTGTGCCATTGCTGTGGCGGCAAAACTGCGCGTTCTACGCAGTCGTCGGATTAATCAAGTGAATCAGGGCCGGAATGAGGTAGGCCTAAGCGGTCAAACATTACAAAATTCAAACACCAAATAAATCAAATCAAATCAAATCAAATCGAGGTTGGTTGGAATTGGGTGGTTGTTCATGGGGGGGGGTCATCACAAGTAGGAAACGGGACCCCTCAGGGGGGGGGGGATTTTTTTCAAAACTGAACCCAAAATTGGCTCTTGTCCCTAATTTTGAAATTTGTGGGGGGGGGTCTAATTTCCAGACCCCTTCCCCCCGAGTTTTCAAAGCGTGCTCAAAAACATCAGTTTGTCATCAAATTTGGATCCTTTTTTAATTTTTGAATCTCCCATTTGCATTCATCCACAGGGAGCTTATATTGGACTTGGACAAACCTCATATACGAATGAAAAACTGACTTTCTGAAGTTTGGGTTCAATCGTGAAAAAAACAATTACGATTTTTGATTTGCTGTAAGAAAAAGGAGGATCAGCCAGCTAAATAAAATGTCCATGTCAATTCTGATCAAATGAGATCAAACTGAGTTCGTTGTGTGATTTCATTCCTAGAATAAGGCGCACGAGACGGAGCAACAGGCGCGGTTGGTGATCCGGACCGTGTGGGAAAGTGTGTTGCCTGGATCGGTGGTGGTCTTGGGAGCATTGATCGCTAATGTGCCCTATTCAACGGTGGAGGTGTTGGGGCTGGGTGAGGCTGGAACTCCGGCGGTGCAGGTGACGGTGTTCCTCTTTGCCACGCAGCACATGCAGACACTTGTGGTGTACCTCATCTTTTTCCGGCCCTACCGAAAGGCGGCGCGACGGCTTTGTGGGAGGATCATTGGGCGCGGAGATCATGCCAATCGTTCGGCAGCTGGCAAACGGTCTGGAGATGGTGGGATACTGACTGGGGGAACTGGTAGATCAACGGAGAAACCAATGTCAGCGGCTCCCGAGAACGCTCCACGTTAAACATTCAGTGTCACATTTCAATTTTTTTCATTACAACATTCTTTTCCATTAGCGTGCAAATGTCGACTTGCGGCATCATCTTCTCATCAACACTTTCTCATTCCACATTCGATTTGCAGTCGATTGACATTAACCTCATGTTTTTTGGAGATCAGGGGGCGGAGCTCGGGGTGTTTTTCAAAAGGACAAAAAATTGCGAGCGAAGCTTTCCAAACTCGACTTTTTGCTACGCCCTTTGACCTCTGAAAAGTATTCAACTAATGCGAATCGACTCCATGTGCAATTGGGAACGGGGCAATGTTAAAAAAGTCATATTTATTGTATTTTTTAAGAATGACAATTTTGATAGTTAAAATCAAGAAAACACTCATGACGTTACCGGCAAAATCTATTTTTATATTCCGTGATTCCGAATTCGGCGCTTGAGTAATGCCCCAAGTGAGAGCGATCTCTGATTCATCATTCTCAGAAACCGAGTTACCGGGTTTTAAAAATTGAACTGTTTTATAACTTTGCAAAAATCATTGCTTATCCATTTTGTCGCGGATTAATGCCTTGGAGGTCGTAATAACGAATATCAAGTCTTCTTTTCCAAAAGCGCGTGCTGCAACAGTCAAATAATCATATTTTGAGGTCATCATTCAAACAAAGCGTCGTTTTATCGTGGAAGAATCGTTTTGGTAGTAGTTGTTCACAATGTTGCGACGTGTGACAGGATGTTCAGCCATAATGAATCAATCCTTCGGCTGCGAGCCAGTTTTAGCGGGAATGGTTTTTGACCACAGGAAAAATTGGAAATTGGACCATAGGGAAAATGCTAAGTGTACGAGGTGGAAAAGGGCAATGAAGCATGAGCGCTAGATTGCTTGCGCGACAATGCCAACAAAAGTGTAAAAATAGAAGCTCATAGAAAAATGGGAATCACCTGCGTGCTCACACCGCGGCAACACGGGCACTCTTTTTTTGCTGCAAACGCTGTCTTGGCGCATGCTTCGCAGAAGTTCCGGTGGCCACACGGAATGAACGCAAACGTTGCCGAAGCGTCGCTGCAGATCACGCAGTCCTCCGAGTCGTCATCTACAAAGACCATTTTCATTGACCAAATTTGAAAATTTCTGTCGTACCTTTGTCAGGCAGCAGATAACCAGACGATGACCTCTGAACTTCAGGCAACAGTAGATCATTAAAACTGAGTTTAGTCTAGTGAAATCCCATCGACCATCTTTGCGAGAAAATTTGGAGGTCCCCATATTGTAAATTGACGACTTTGTGTGTTGAATTATGTTATGGCAGTTCCCTGCAGACCCCGCCCCATTACATACTTGTATTTGTATATATGTTATGATTAGATGATTGGGTGTCTGTGTAATCTTATAGCGAGCGTTCGAGCTCTCGGCTCTCGGATCACAACATAAAGTTAGTGTCGCGGCTCTCTTCGTCTTCGTTCTCTTTCTCTCCCTTCGCGGCACTCTCGCCAGTCAATAGCTCTACCCAGTAATAATTTGATCGAAAGACATTCTTACCTGCTTCGACGAGTTTCTGTGATGGTTGACGGTCGAGTTGCCCGAAGCTGTTGGCCTTTCCAGTTCCGGTATAAACGGTCGATGCCATCGGCAGTTCTTCCCTTTCCATTTCCTTTTGCAGTAAAGCAGCAGCGGCCTCGACATTACACCGCAGCAAGCCACTCAACCGAACCGATGCGCCGGGTCGGATAGCCGACATAAACTCAAAACGGACATGATAGTCTCTCGCCAACCTCGCCAAACGCTCTGGTCCGTACGGTTCCTCGAAATACTTTGAGGGAAGCGCGACGGTTTTCTTGATCAACTTCAGCTCGATATGCGTTACTACTGCAGCCACGACGGCTTCACTGTTCCCTTCCACATAGTACAGCCTGGGAGTGTCCGACTGCATTTCCGTCACCGCAGATATACCCGGCGTCCTCCTCGCTGTAACCACCAGCTCCTCGTAGCGTCCAACTCCTCCAATAAGGCCCATCAGTTCAATCGGAGCCTCTGCCAGCATACGAAATACCTGCAACCAGGGACTCGTTTAGAAATACAATTGATAAAAAAATGTACAAGTATTATGCAGGGGCTCTTTTAGGGTCCGTACAAGTCGGACCCCTTTTGGCAGGGCCCGGGGGTGGACAAAGGGGCAAATTTTTTTTTTCAAAATTGAACCCAAAAAATCGGTCTTTTGAATCGGTCTTTTGTTTTTGATCATTTTAGAACTTTTGTGGGTGTGGGGGCATGATTTCAAAACTGGACCTTTCTTGAAAAAATACATTTTGCTCCGTTGCCCCTTTCCGGCCTTGTCCACCCCTTAGCCCTACCACGAGGGGTCCTGATTCTGACTTTTGAGGACTCTAGACGGATTCTTGCCTGCGACGAGGTGGCGGGGCTGGTGGTGGGTTGTGAAGCCGGTGGCGCAACCGGTCGACTACTCGTCGCAGTTGGATTGGACGCTCCGGTCTGTCGACTGGCCGGAGACGCAATTAGTCGTTTTATCTCTCGGTAAGCGTCACAGACATCTTCTCCTTTTACGCATATTCTGCTGCTTCCACCGGCGAGACCAGAACCGACAGGAGTAGGCAAGGTGCTGTACGAAAGGCCCTTTCGAGCGAAAATACCGTGGAACACCGGCGCCACAATTAAATCAGCCGGCACGGTCATCTCAATCTGCGGCATCTCGCTGCCCAATTGCTGCCTCGCTTTAGCAGCGGTGAATGCCTTAAAGATTCCTTGGAATTCTTCGACAGCTTCGCATGCGACTCGCGCATTCCCAAAGAGGCTTACGATTCCAGTGGTTGCGGTCTTTTCAAAGGAGTACCTCGCCTCTCTGTTGGCGTTGAGTGACGTCCTGAATGCGGCGCAGGAGAAAATATCGAGCGGCACTCGGAACGAGAAGAATTTCTCGAATTTTTGAAGATCGATCAGTTCTGCGGCGTTGTCGAGCGCCTCCCTGCTGCTGGCCTCCACCAGGTAGACGTATTCCTCTATCGATTGCTTCGCCCTAGTCTGCAGCGTCACCCTCAAAACCCCCGGGAGGGTGCGGGCGACATCGACGCAACGTACAAACTCACTCGGCCATTTGGAGGAGTCGTCCGCTAACAAACGCCCCGGTATCCGCACAAAATTACTAAAGCGTGTGGCGATTGTGGTCTCTGTCTTCGATCTTGAAGCCTCCTGCGCTTCTTCCCGGATGCGCGGCTGAATTTTCCCCTCGATTGTTGAAAGGTCAGCTTCAATACGATCGCTTGCTCGATCCACATCCATCGACAAACCGTAAACCCGGAGCAGATTAATCCCCGCATCGGACGTGGCTTCAAGTTGAATCCTTACGCGGAAAGTGTCGCGGAGTTCGTTCAGCCGCTTCTCGCCGTTCTGTGTGAAATGCGCGAAGTGTTGCGACGGAACGCGGATGACTCGATCGAGCTTCCTCAGTTGGAACAACTTACGCGCGGCCTGAATGGATGCCTCATTGACGCCCTCCACTGTGTAAAAAAAATCCTGCTCCGTCGTCTGAGTTATTTTGATGGAAGTTATTCCGGGAACCTTCCTAGCGGATTGGAGGTTTTTGTTGTGCTCATTCTGACCGATGATCTTCAGAAGGTCAAAGGGAATTCGAACGGCCACGGAGACCTTGGAAGGGTGAGTTTCCGGGTTTCCGTGCGATGGCGTGGCCTTAGAGGCAGTTTGTTGAGTACCATGTGATTTTTCAGGAAGAGGAAGCGTTCGCTCGTTGGGTTGTTGAGAGATGCTGGCAACTGGCGGTGAAGACAGTTTGCTGGGAATTTTTGCGGAACTCCGTCCAACGTCTTGAACAGAAGCTTGGGCTTTTTTAAAGGAGGAAAAGTCACGATGTTGTTTAGCAGTCCGACGGTTCTTGGTGTAGCCCTTCGAATAGAAAACAGTGGATTTTCCATTTACAGGGTTTCTGGGCGTGGGCGTGGCTTTCGATACAGTTTGTTGGGTAACCGTTGATTTTACAGCAGAATTGAGCATGCCCTCGCTGGCAATCGGTATTGGAGAAATTTTGCTAGGAACTTGTGCGGAAATCTGCTTCACGTCTTGTACCGTGGTTTGGGCTTTTTCTATCGAAAATATGTCCGAAACTTTCCCAGCAGTCTGCGGATTCTTAGCGTTGCCTTCAGGCTCCATATTGGTTTGGGCAAGGCTTGGTTCTTGATTTATCGGGTTCTCTGAACTGAGCGTGGTCTTCGGGTTGCCTGAACTGGGCGTGGTCTCTGGGTTCCCCGAACTGGACGTGGTCTTCGGGTTGCCTGAACTGGGCGTGGTCTCTGGGTTCCCCGAACTGAGCGTAGTCTTCGGGTTCCCCGAACTGAGCGTGGCCTTCGGGTTCCCTGAACTGAGCGTAGTCTTCGGGTTCCCTGAACTGGGCGTGGTCTTCGGATTTCCTGAACTGGGCATGGTCTCTAGGTTCCCCGAACTGGGCGTGGCCTTCGGGTTCCCTGAACTGGGCGTGGCCTCTGGGTTTTCCGAATTGAGCGTAGTCTTCGGGTTCCCTGAATTGGGCGTGGTGTTCGGATTCCCTGAACTGGGCGTGGTGTTCGGGTTCCCTGAACTGGGCGTGGCCTTCGGGACAGCTGCATGGGTAGGGGCACCCTTGGCAGCAGGAGTCTGCAACTGTTCGCCGCGTTCTTGACTGGTACTGGGGATTTGTGGTGCCATTTTCTTGACTGCGGGCTGTGTTAGCTTTAGGTTGACGAGTGCTAACTCATTTGATACGTTTGTGATTAGACTGGCGGCCATGTTGACGCTGGCTGCGCTGCCCGACAAACGCAGGAATAGCCTAGAAGCGTCTAGTCCAGCTTCCGTGCTGATTGTGGCTCTGCTTGAGCTTCGGATTTCGTTAATCAGTTTATCGTTATCTTTTGTGAAGTGACGATAGGTGTCGACGGAGAGTCCGACATAGTCGAGTGTTAGGGGATAACCGATAGTCGCATTGTTGTTGTGGCTCACATACTGTAGTCTCATTTCAAGAATCACCAACACTTTCCTATAATAAGCCCAAGCATATTTATTAGTTAGTGATTACATATTGGGGTCAAACGAAGTCACCCAGTTTAATATGCGAACTTACTTCTCTGCTCGAAGGGTGCATGCGTACTCCTCAATTACGATAATGGAGTAGCGAGGGAACTGATGGTTTCGGAGATTTTGATCCAGCTGTGTGCCATGCAGCGTCGTAGCATCTAAACACCAGTCATTGAGCAGTAGGCTATCACTGGCTACTTGACTGTCTGTCTGTCTGTCTGTCTGTCTGTCTGTTTGTCTGTCTGTTTTCTGTCTGTCTCCTGTTTGTCTGTCTGTGCTGTTGTCTGTCTGCCTTCTGGTGTCTGTCTGCGTGTCTTTCTGTCTCCCAATAGTGTGTGTGTGTGTCTGTTTCATTGCTTATCTCTATTTTGTCTTCTTATTCATCGGCCCAATTTTGTATACTCACGGCTAAAAGAATTGAGACCGTCACTGAGATGCAGATATGATTCAGTGGTTGATGGTACATAATTCTGCGGCGATTCAGATGAAACAAGAACGGTTAGGCCTTATGTCACCCTAAATCATCAGCAACATCCTTACCAGCAGTTGCAGTACGACGCCTTTGAGCTTCGGACCATTGAGGATGTTCTGTGGTTCATAAGGCAATACTCTCAAGCTCCGGCTGACCAATCCAATGTAGCTTTATCTCATGACGTGGCAGAATTGCAAGGATCTTGATGCTGATCTTACCGTTAGCGAACCACCAAATAGACCGGTAAAATGAGCCAATATCTCAGGATTTCTGACATGCGGTAACGGTGGAGGGTGTACCGTTTGCGGAGAAGCTGGGCCTATCCCTGACAGCGGCTAGAGGAGAAAACGCACTTTGATTACAAGGTAAACAACTGCCTGCTTCAATATACAGCAAAAGAAGCCAATCAATCAGGAAGAAGCAATGCGCGATCTCATCAGGCATTGAACAGGCAGACACTGTCCCGCCTAACTTGCTACGTGTCTGTGTCTGTGTCTGTGTCTGACACAGACACCGACACGTGAAATGACACAGGTACATGCACATATACAGACACAGACACGATGACAGACACAGACACGATGACAGACACAGACACGTGAAATGACACAGGTACATGCACAGACACAGACGCAGTCACGATGACAGACGCAGTCACGATGACAGACACAGACACGTGAAATGACACAGGTACATGCACAGACACAGACACAGACACGATGACAGACACAGACACGAATAATGATTTACTATCCCGAACGACACGCCTTACCGTTGCGTTTGTCTGAGCAAGGGTCCCATCCGCATTGTGAGTACATTGTGTTATGGTTGTAGCTGGGTGCGTGAAATTCTGAAATTTTCCCCGATCCGCCCTCTTCGGAGCTGCTGACGTGTTGCCCATCTTTCTTTCCGAGAAAAATTCAGTAAACAAATCGAGACCCAGTAACAGATATTTTCCAGTGAGCGAATCTCAGAAATATGTTGAAGTTAACGAAAAGAGCTGTTTGCCTCGCGAAAACCTGTTTAATGCTTCAGTACACAGCTCTGCCGAAATACTGCTTGAAATAGTCGCTCAACGATGGTGAAAGGCGTGCACTTGCTGCCGATTCTCTTATCGGAATAATTAAAAATAAGCACCACGACAAAACAAAGTTAATTCGTAAGTACCAAATAAGAACCTGCTATCGTAACGCATTTATACCTCGGCTTTGTGTGGGTTGTAATTAATCAGCATAAAGATACGCGCAACTTGACGTTTCTATTGCAGTCAGCTCGTGTTGCTCGTCTCGTGCGCCGCGCTCTATCTCAATTTGCAGATTTGACATTTTTGTCGAACCAGGGATCGCTTAGAACAACGGTCTTCAAGATAACAGCAACTTCAGCGACTTCTGAGGTGGTTAAAGACGCCATTGCCTGAGCGAAAAACAACAAACAGCACTTCTGTCACGGACAAAAGGGAAATGAACCCGAGATGAAGCAAAACTTTAAGCGCATGTCATCACTTTAACTTTAGCTCGATATCCTTGAAAAATTGTCTGACGTTCAAAGCCTCTTTCCGTTGAAGTTTTCGATTGAGCTATCAATATAAGAGGCTACAAATTTCGGTCATAATTATTTAAAATTGTAACGCTGAGTTCGGATCATTTGTTTAGAATTATTTTTTAAGATTAAAAAATGTTTTTCGTTTGCATTCTGGTTGCACTGAGCAGCCTCCCGTTCATGCACGCCCTCACCGCCTCTCATTTGTATCAACTGCAACGTGCGACTTTTGCCTCGCTCAAGGCCGACAGCTTCAAGTACCATATCGTCGACCCGGACGACACCGGACTGACCAAAGACCAAGTAACCCAGCTGAAGAACCAAGGCAAGATCATCTTAGCGTACATCTCAGTGGGCGCTGTTGAAAACTACCGAGACTTCTGGCAGAAAAACTGGCGCGAAGGCAATCCGGTCTGGTTGGACAAGGAAATCCTCCCTGATTGGCCTGGAAACTTCCACGTCAAATACTGGATGCCCGAGGCATAAGTCTTCTAATGAGTACAATGTATTTAAAAAGTGATTAACAAAATGACCTTTGAATTCTTCCAGCTGCAAGGAATCATCATCAACTTCATGCGGAACCACATTCTAGCGAAAGGTTACTCAGGAATCTACTTAGACGGAGTAGACACGTACTATTTTTACGAGGAACAGGGTAGACAAACAGCTGCCCAGGAGATGATCCAGTATATCGGACAGCTGCGTCAAGCGGCGCAGGCGGTGCAGCCTGGCACGCTTGTTTTTCCGCAAAACGGGGTTGAGTTGTACCAGTACGCCAACTACCGACCCTTAGTGGATGGTTTCGGGATTGAGGATACCTGGACGGATGGGGACTCCAAGCAGGACCAGTATAACACCAATGAAGTGTTGAAGTACATGCGGATGGCGAAGAAGGACGGGAAGACTATTCTGTCAGTGGACTACCCGAAAAAGTCGGCTAACGTCTGCAGCTACTACCAGAAATGCTTCGCCGAGGGGTGGAGCTGCGCGGTGAACGACCGTGATTTGACTGGAATAATTCGTTCGTGTTAGACAAATCTGTGTTCCTTCTCTGTAATGCAGTAACATAACTAGTTCTTGCTATGTCATAAAATATCGACTGGTCATGTTTACAGAGACTCGTTTATAGTCCTCACAAGTCGGAACCAGAACCCCTCA
>LRSR01010754.1:0-12472 GCA_001579985.1 Hypsibius dujardini | reverse complement strand
CACAGACAGACAGACAGACAGACAGACAGACAAAAAAACAATCAGACATCCAAGCAAGCTGACAGGCAGGCAGACAGACAGACAGACATCAGCCGTTTATCTGTGAGACACTATTTTAATACAAATGACATACTTTTGACGATAAAGATTTCGGTCCGTCCCTCAGCGGTTGTCTTCTGCTGCGGCATCTCAAGTTAATTCAGAATAGTGTTCCATTGTTTTTTGGTAATAATTTCCACAATAATTCCCACTCTCGATCGGGATGGTAAAAGTCACGAAATCGGAAATACAGCACAGTAGCGTGAACTTTGTCAGGTAATAGTGTCGCTTGTTTGCGCACGAGCAGAACTACGCGCTTCACACTCTGCGCGTGTGGAAGGTCATTGAAGAATGCAATCAAAACTTTTTATCCCCGCAGCTGATAACAGTCGCAAAATTTTAACATCAGCCGAGACAGTACGCGTCCTCCTGCCCAATTAGTCGAGGGGCTGAAATGTGACTGTTACGAAAACATGGCAGGCGAGTGCGTTTCCAGTCGAAAATAAATAAATGAGTGCATGCAAATGGCGAAGCAAGAATTTTATGTATTCATTATTGCTACTTCTTTTTCGCCTTTTCCGGAGATATTCCCATGTACTTGGCGATGATGTGCAGCATGATTTCGTCCGTTCCGCCCGCAATACTGAGACAGCGGGTGTCGCGAAAGTAGCGACTGATCTGCAGAAAAAAGTAATACAAGTAATAGTACCAGTAATAGTAATAGAAGTAATAGTAGTAATAGTAGTAATAGTAGTAGTAACAGTAATAGTAGTAGTAATAGTAATAGTAATAGTACCAGTAATAGTAGTAATAGTAATAGTAGTAATAGTAGTAGTAATAGTAATAGTAATAGTAGTAGTAATAGTAATAGTAGTAGTAATAGTAGTAATAGTAATAGTAATAGTAGTAGTAATAGTAGTGATAGTAATAGTAGTAATAGTAGTAGTAATAGTAGTAGTAATAGTAATAGTAGTAATAGTAGTAGTAATAGTAGTAATGGTAGTAATAGTAATAGTAATAGTAGTAATAGTAATAGTAGTAGTAATAGTAATAGTAGTATAGTAGTAGTAATAGTAATAGTAGTAATAGTAGTAGTAATAGTAATAGTAGTAATAGTAGTAGTAATAGTAATAGTAATAAGATTCAGACGCATGGTTGTGTGTTAATTTTTCATTTAGCTGCATTACATTACTTATACTAAACTCACCAGCACCTCCTCCGAGTATCCCATACCGCCCCAGAACTGTAGGCACTTGTCCGCCACAATGCGAGCCAGTCGACCAGCTTTTAGTTTGCACATACTGGCCAGCAGGGTTACGTCGTCGCCCTGGGTGTAGTTGGCTGTGAAACAAACAGAATCGTAGAGAACGAGAAAATCATCTTGACGAAGAGGTAAAAAAACCGCAAAAGTTTTGCTGACTGACCAACAGCTCGATAGGTCAATGCTCTCAAGGCTTCCACTTCGGTCTGCAATTCGGCCAGCGTGAAGTAGATGATTTGATTGTTGAGAACAGCCGACCCGAAAGCTTTCCGTTCAGCGCAATACTCCGCGGTGCTTTTGATGATGCGGTCCATTCCGATCAAAGCTAAAAAAAAACCACGCCGCTTCTTTCGTTATTTTTAATTTTACCATGCACAAAGAGAATCCCGCAAATGATTCAGTACAAGCAGTCAATCAACTGGCAGCAGTCAATCAACTGGAGCGTTCTCACCGGACGCGGCACACCACAGACGCTCCTCTTGGAACTGTTCCATCTGATAGATGAATCCCATTCCCGCTTCACCGATCAGATTGGTCTGTGGAACTTTGACGTCTTCGAAAAAGATCTGCGCCGTGTCGGACGATCGGTTGCCCATCTTTGAAATTTTCTTCGCCACAGTCACACCTGCCATAACAAGCCAATCGTATGAACCGAACCGACTGCGTTTTTTAAACCTACACAGTACCTGGAGACTTCATCGGAACTAGGATGTGGGACTTGCTTAGATGCTTCGGCTTGTCGGCCTCCGTGTTACAGACCAGACAAATCCAGTCAGCCTGGGCACCGTTTGTGATCCACATCTTGTGGCCGTTGATGATAAAGTCACCGCCCTTTCGAACGGCGTGCGTTTTCGTGTCTGTACTCATCGCGGAAGAAAATCAGTCACAAATGGCGAGCTTTAGGCACTGTACTGTCTGTCTATCTGTCTGTCTGTCTGTCTGCCTGCCTGTCTGTTTGTCTGCCTGTCTGTCTGTCTGCCTGCCTGTCTGTCTGTCTGTCTGTCTGTCTGTCTGTCTGTCTGGATCGTTAACCGCGGCGGACATACTAGCAACATCCGAGCCGGCTTCCACTTCGCTGACGCCAACACAAGCTACCATCTCTCCTCGGATCGCCGGCTCCAAGTACTGCTTCTTCAACTCATGCGATCCGTACCTGGAGTGGGTAGAAGGCCACGTGTGAGGTCAAATTACACGGGCAGACTCAGACACGCACTATTCCGAATAAGACTTCATGACCAGTCACTGTGAAAATACACCCACTTGGCAAATGCTGGAGTAGCCATGTCCGTTTGCACACCGAACGCGCTCACTACCCCGCCGGCATCGATGTAACCCAACTCCTCGGCGAAGGCGATGTTGTACGAGAAGTCCAATCCCATGCCTCCGTATGCTAGCAAAAAACAAAGGTGGATTACCTTCGAGACAACTCATCATTCAATAGATCAATCAACCGAACAGATACTTGCTAATAAGCGAACCAATCAATAGATCAATCAATCGAACACATGCTTGCTAATAAGCGAACCAACCAATAGATCAATCAATCAAATAGATGCTTCTTAATAAGCGAACCAATCAATAGATCAATCAACCATAGAACCCTTTAAATAACTCTCACCTTCGTCGCGATTCAACCCCAGCAAGCCTGCCTCGCCGAACTTCTTGAAAACTGCATGCCCGGGAAATTGTCCTTCAGCTTCCCATTTGTCGACGTGGGGATTGATTTCGGAATCAATAAGCTGAAACGAGAAGCGACTGAAATACAGCAAACCAAATCAACAGCGTCTTTTTGCACATACCTTTCGTGCTAAATTCCGAATTTCGAAATGCTGATTGGTAAAAATAACGTCTGTCTTTTCCTCCACGTCCACTTGCTTGCTGGGCTGAGCAGCGGTCGAAGCAGTTCGAGCACCAGCCAGAAAGAGGCGTGCTGTTGATGTTGTCCATGACGAAACGGGCTCTTTCTGCGGCAGAAATCGTCGGATCAATCCGCGACAAGCAACTGACTGCATCGTTGTAACTAGACGCATGAAAGAAAAGCAGATGGCTGTATGCAAACAACGAATCCAAACTCAAAATTCAAAAGGCTTTTCTCATGGGCGAACAGTCATTCCTTCAATCAACCAATCAATCAAACCACGCTAAGTAAAAACAATAAGCTTTTAGATTTGCAATCAACCAATCAATCAAATCACGCTAAGCAAAACTAATAAGCTTTTAGATTTGCAATCAACCAATCAATCGAACAGCGCTAAGCAAAAATAATAAGCTTTTAGATTCGATCTCGCTTTCACTTTGTCATTTAATTACTTTAAGTTCGGTGAGAGCTTCGAAAACTTGCGTAGTCCACTGCGAATTCTAAAAATATGATTTTCCGATTTTCCGCGTTGTGAAAAGTCAGAGGTGCATCAAATTTTTACCGTCAAGAAAACGCTTATTCACTCCATCGAGCGAACAAAACAAACGAGAAGTCCAAAAACTACAAACAGCTGATTTGTGCATGGGCACCCATGTGGCAACAAACCAATCAACGGGTCTGATTTGGCGTCGTCCGATTTGCTGACGAATGCAGTGCAATGCCGAGAGAAGAGTTTGCCAGCACAGCAAGCAAAATCACCTGTCCCGTAAAGAAAAATCCGAGTCCTTTTTCTTCGATTTTTCCTCTTTGCCATCGTCAGCGTTAAACCCTGCCATTTTTTATTTATCTTTCCGTTTTCTCCACCCCCTCAGACCACATGTAGCATCATTCACCATCCTCCTACATTGGCATCTTTTTCGGGGGTGCATTTCGTCCAAGCACTCCAATTAATTAATTATTAATCAACCAATCAATCAATCAATCAATTAAGCTGAGTGATTTTATCCATACAAAAATGCAGCTCCTCTTCCTGCTGTCCCTGTTGACGGCGTTGTTTTCCCCACTGGCCAGGACGGATCCGGCGCCTCCCCCGGTGAAGCTGAAACCGGTGACAGCGGCGCTGTACACTCGATGGGCGCAGACGCCGCTGCTGGTGGAAGCCAGCGAGTTCTTCTTCGACGAGAGCCCCACGTTGTTCTGGAGCTTTTTAAGCCGCGTACAGGCTAATCTGAAGGCACGGACCACGGGGCCGTGGACGGATGAGCAGCAGCACGACCTGGCGGTGGAGATTGCGCAGACGCTGCTGTCGCCGGTGAAGCAGAATTTTCTCGGCTTGGCGTTGGCGCTGCGCTTCTACTCCGCGCGCGTGCAGATGTACCGGCAGATCGTGGAGACGGAGAATATCACGCGGGTCTGCGCGGATGTCTTGGTCGACTTTGGGGACGGGATGCATGCGTGCGGGTTGGAGGAGGTGAAGGCGGCATGGACGCTGACATCGGACTTGGAGAACCCCGAGAAAGTGTACGTTTTGTAGTGGAAGCGGGCGATTGATTGGTTGATTGCGTTGAATTGACTGCTTGTACTGCGGTTTGATTGATTAGTTGATTGCGTTGACTTGACTGCTTGTACTGCGGTTTGATTGATTGGTTGATTGCGTTGACTTGACTGCTTGTACTGCGGTTCGATTGATTGATTGATTTGAAACAAGGCGGAGTAGAGAGCTGCAATGGAGTTGGTGGGTTTTGTTTCAGAAAAAAGCCTCAGCTCATATCGGTGGACCATCACTATCCCGGCTCAAGAGACGCCAAGCGGACCGTCATCGTCTACGGCAACATTCTGCGTCCGGAGTTCTGGGCGGTGCACGAGCTCCTCGTCGCCCACACCGACCAGGTGCGCTACATCTTCCGGCACTACGCGGACTCCCGCGATCTCGTCAACGTCTCGAAGATCCGCATTCCCGGTTACGGCGTGGAGATGGCAATCAAGAGTACCGAGTATAAGGCGCAGGACGACAGTAAGATCAAGGAAGGCGACGGCGCACTGGACGAGCAGACAGATGAGGTGGTGGACGAGGAGCTGGACACGGACATTGAAGGATTCGATTTCGGCAAGCTCAAGTCGCGACTCCCGGAGAAGAAGGACCAGCTGGAGCAGCTCAAGTCGTTTCTACTGTTGAGTTCTGGCACGGAGCTGCAGCAGCTGAAGGCGTGGCAGTATCAGGACCTGAGTCTGCAGGCTGCCGAGAAGTCTCTTAGAGTGGCCAGTCTGCATGGAGGTAGGAATCTTCCAAAAACGAATTCTTTAAACAACTGAACTAAAAAATTTTGAACTAGTTTCAGTTTCTGCTCTCATTCTGAATTTGTATCTTTTCGGTTTGAAATTCAGCTGTTGATTGATTTCAGGCTCCTCGACGGATGCTCTCCGTACCTTACGCGACATCAGCCAAAACTTTCCCACACAAGCGCCCACACTCTTGAAGATTCCCGTTCGTGAGGACGTCAAAGCCGAGATCGAACGCAATCGCGAGTTCTTTGCGCATTATCACAGTATCGAGGCCGGGGGTGCAGCGTTGTTTGTCAACGGAATCCAGCATGATACCGATGTGACGGACATCTACGTTCTGTTTGAGAAACTCCGGGAGGAGAATCGACTCATGGAGAGCCTGCACGGCTTCGGTATCCAGGGACCGGATATGACTTCCATTCTCGAACTTGATCTCCATCCCACCGGTAGGATTTTCTTGTTGCCTGATTGTCAGCCTGCCTGTCTGTCTGTCTGTCTGTCCGTCTGTCTGTCTGCCTGCCTGCCTGTCTGTCTGTCTGTCTGCCTGCCTGCCTGCCTGTCTGTCTGTCTATCTATCTATCTATCTATCTGTCTGTCTGTCTGCTGTCTGTCTGTCTGAACTAAATCTCTGATGTCATCTGTTCGTTTTCAGGCGGCGCCAAATACGGCATCGACATCCGCCATCCGGCCGTCCATTTCGTGAACGACCTGGAAAAGGACAAGCGGTACGCCGAATGGCCGACTAGCGTACGCGAGCTGGTGCGACAGTCTTTCCCCCCGACCCTGCTCAAAGCGATCCGTCGCAACTTCTACAACCTCATTCTGGTGGTGGATCCGGCCGAAATGAAGGCCAACCATGACATCCTTCAGCTGACTGAGTCTTTTTACGTCCACAAACTGCCCATCCGGGTGGGGTTGGTCTTCATCACCACCGACAGCACCGATTCCACCGGCCTTACTGACTCCTCCATTGCCATGTACAATGCCTACCGGTACATGCAGGAAAAGAAGACGCCGCAAGCGGCCTTGTCATTCCTGACTGACGTGTATTATTCTAAAGAAGCCAAGGAGAAGGGATCGTTGACACCGGAGATTGTTATTGACGCGTTCAAGGCAAAGTTCCCCCAGGAGACACTCGAGGAGGTTTTCGGCGCGGGATCGCAGTATGAGGAGGGCCGGAATGACGGGCGGAAGTTTTTGGAGAAGCTGAATATCAATCAGACGCCCACGGCGCTGCTGAATGGAGTACTGCTTGATGGGTCGAGGTTGAACGCGGATGAGTTCGAAAACGAAGTTTTGCAGAATCTGGTCGCTGTCTACGGCTGTAAGTACCTCGGCTGTCTCCGATTTGATGTCTGCTTCGTCTTCAGATGTCTTTAAATACACCTGTCTGTTACAAACTGTTTGTCTGTTTACCTGTGTCTCTGTCTGTCTACCTGTCTGTCTGTCTGTCTGTCTGTCTGTCTGTCTGTTTGTCTGTCTGTCTGGATGGATGGATGGATGGATGGATGGATGGATGGATGGTACGACTATAGCTGAGGCGACTTGTGTGTTAGTTTCGGCTCACGGAACTCATTCACTTATCACTTTGTGGGAATTCTTTCAGCACTGCAACGGGATGTAATGAGTGGCTCCCTCACAGACTACTCCGACGTTGTGGAGTTCCTCATGAGCAAGCCCCACATTGTCCCCCGCCTTAACAGCCTCATTCTGGCTCCGTCAGAGTACCGCATTCTCGATTTCAGCGGTCAGAGCCTCGATCCGGAACGCTACACGTTCGCCAATTTCGAAGCATTAAAATCGGCCGACAAAGTCGCCACGATGGCGTCCGCGTCGTTCTACCTGACCAAGCACGAAGAAGGCGATGCGCATCCGGTGACGTTGTGGATTGTGACAGATCCGGAGACGGCTGCGGGCAGGGAGCTGTTGTACGCGGCGGTTAAACACAGCAAGGCTAGTAACGATGTCCGGATTGGGATAATTTACAATCCGTCGGAGAGTAGTCTTGCCGGCGACCTTCGGATCAGCAAAGCTATCCAGGTAAGATCTATGTCGGCCTGTCTGTCTCTCTGTTACTTTGCCTCTTTCTTTTCTGTCTGCCTGTCTGCCTGCCTGTCTGTCTGTCTGTCTGTCTGTCTGTTTGTCTGTCTGTCTGTCTGTCTGCGTACTGTATCCTGTTAATCTCTTGACTGTTGATTTTCTATTTCTTCCATAGTTCCTTATACTTGTGTATCGTATTCATATATTCGTATTCATATATTCTAAAGGTTGCACTGGAGACACAGCCGATGAATCTCGCCCGTAATTTCATCACCAAGCTCCTAAAAGAGGAGAACGTGGCCGAGATCGCCGTCGGGACGAAGACGTTGCAGGATTTCGAGGTCAACGGTATGGACATGGTGGCGTTCAATTCCGGCCTGGAGCAGGTCTCCACCGACTTCCTCAAAATCCACAGCAGTTTTGCGCAGCACGAGCTCAATCTGAAACCCGGCGAGACGGGCGCGGTCGCCAACGGCTACGTTGTCGGTCCGCTGCAGAAGGATTTCGGTGCGGACGACATCGATTTGCTGGAGAAGTATATCGAGAGCTATGGGGCAGTGAAGTTGTCTAATGAACTCCATCGGCTCCACATTTTTCCATCCGGCGAAAAGTTGTCCGATGTGGTCATGATGACGTCCGCTCTGCTTAGCGGTCTGGGCAGCACAGAGGCAAGTTCCGGGTGTACAACTTGCGACCTAGGAAACTAATATCGACAATCTAGCAATCAATTAGGCGGACACACAGACAAGCAAATGGACAGAGACTCGTAGCCAGACAGGCAAACAGACAGACGGACAGACATTCAGAAAGACATTGAGACAGACATTGAGACATTGAGACAGACAGACAGACAGACAGACAGACAGACGAAAGACAGACAGACAAATAGGCAGACATACAGAGAGAGACGCAGATGTCTGTCTGTCTGCCCGTTGTCACAGAATCAATCTTTTGAACTTTCTTTGTAAATGTATTTATTGCTGCAGGACGCGAAGAAGCGCACGAAGGTGCTCTACAGCGAGAATGAAAACAGCATCATCAACATCGAATCGCGGAATCCCCAGCAGCCCGCCTTCGACATATCCTTCATCGTCGACCCGGTCTCCAAAGAGGCGCAGAAAATCATCCCCGTCCTCATGGTGCTGCACGAAGCCCTCAACTGTCGGATCCGCGTTCTCATGAACTGCCGCGACAAACTCTCCGAACTTCCGCTGAAGAGCTTCTACCGCATGGTTCTGGAACCGCGGCTGACCTTCACCGACAACGGCTCCATCTCGCCGAACTTTGCCGTGGCTCGATTTCCGGCGCTGCCGCAGACAGCCTTGCTGACGATGAATCTGCTACCCCCGGACAACTGGTTGACCGAAGCGACTTCGGCTGTACATGATTTGGACAACATCCGACTGGAGGAGGTCGACGGCTGGGGCGTTTACGGGGGCTTTGAACTGATGAATCTGCTGTTGGAGGGCTCGGCGAAGGACCAGTCCAATGAGCAACCGCCACGTGGAACGCAGTTTATCCTGGGCACTTCGAGTAATCCGAATATTGTGGACACAATCGTCATGGCCAATTTGGGATATTTCCAGTTCAAGGCTAACCCGGGATCGTGGACGATCAAGCTGAGGGAGGGCCGGTCTCGGGATATTTATGCTATCGCCAGTTCTGATGGTAAGGGACTTAAATTGAAGACGATACAGACAGGCAGACCAAGGGACAGACAGGCAGACAGACAGACATACAAACAGACAGACAGACAGGCAGACAGACAGTCAGACAAACAGACAGATAGACAGACAGGCAGACAGGCAGACAGACAGACAGACAGACAGACAGACAGACAGACATACAGTCAGGCAAATGGACGGATTGGCTGCCGACTGGCAGACTATTTAGATACACCGGAGACAACGAGTCCATTCAGGTGTCCTGACAGACCGGCAGCTCGACCGACTGTCTCAAGCTTTTGTTCAAACAGTTTTAGTCAGCCTTTACATTGTCTTCAGGTGCGGAGAAAGATGGAACCGATGAAGAACAGCTTCGCGTCGTTCTGGGCTCCTTCAGTACCAAAATGATGAAGATCTACGTTAAGAAACGGATCGGCATGGAGAAAGAAGATGTCCTGAGCGATCCCAAGGCAGCGGGCGTGGAAAAGATTGCCGGCACGGGAATACTCGATTCGATCTCCAACTACTGGTCACCAGAAGAGAAGAAGGCATTGGAAGCTTCAGGCAGCGACGATGTTATTAACATTTTCTCATTGGCCAGCGGTCACCTGTATGAACGTTTCCTGCGTCTGATGATGCTGTCGGTGGTGAAGAACACCAAAACGCCGGTCAAATTTTGGTTCCTCAAAAATTATCTCTGTAAGTCAACTGGGAATGCGATTGCTGTCCTGCCTGCCTGCCTGTCTGCCTGCCTGTCCGTCTGTCTGTCTGTCTACCTGTTTGTTTGCTTGCCTGTCTACCTGTCTGTTTGCTTGCCTGTCTACCTGTCTGTCTGTCTGTTTGTCTGTCTACCTGTGTGTCTGTGTGTCTGTTTGCCTGTCTGTTTGTCTGTCTGTATGGCGGTATTTGAGACGTGTTACCTGTTTTGTTCTGTTACGCTTATTTATCTGTCTGTTTTCTTATTGAAGTCGTTAACCTGTTACTATTTCTGATTCTTGTGCAGCACCTCAGTTCAAGGAGTTCATTCCATTCATGGCCGCCCGTTACAACTTCCAGTTTGAGCTGGTCGAATACAAATGGCCACGCTGGCTGCATCATCAGTCGGAGAAGCAGCGCGTCATTTGGGGCTACAAAATTCTCTTCCTCGACGTTCTTTTCCCGCTGTCCGTGAAGAAGATTATCTTCGTGGACGCCGATCAAATCGTCCGGACAGACATGAAGGAACTTCGCGATCTGGACTTGGAGGGCGCGCCTTACGGCTACACCCCCTTTTGCGAGAGTCGCAAGGAGATGGAGGGCTTCCGGTTCTGGAAGAACGGCTACTGGGCCAGCCACCTCGGGCATCGGCGTTACCACATCTCCGCGTTGTATGTTGTGGACTTGGTGCGGTTCAGGAAGATCGCTGCGGGTGATCGACTCCGTGCGCAGTATCAAGGCCTCTCGCAAGATCCGAATAGTCTGTCGAATTTGGACCAGGATCTCCCCAATAACATGATCTACCAGGTATGGACGCAAAAGCTGAACGGAAATAGGAATGACTGTGTGGTTGTTCAGTGATTTGGTATGTGTGATCCTCCCTAACAGGTTCCGATCAAGTCGCTGCCGCAGGAATGGCTCTGGTGTGAGACGTGGTGCGACGACGCCTCCAAGGTCGATGCCAAGACAATCGACTTGTGCAATAATCCCCTGACCAAGGAGCCCAAGCTGACCGCGGCCATGCGCATCATCCCGGAGTGGAAGGCGTATGATGAGGAAGTGCGCCGGTTACAGGATGAGTTTCAGGCGGATAAGAAGAGGCTGTCCGGCGGCGGTCAGGGGGCGGAGCCTAGGCAGCCAGTGCTGGAAGATGATAGTGAAAACGATGTTTTTGTCCATTCCCGACCCGCTGCGCATGGTGGTGAACTGTGAAGGCTTTTTTTTATTGTTTTCTCCCCCCCTCCCTCTCTCACGGCACGGATATGAAAATTGAATCGCTTTTTGTTTTATTAATGATTTTTTTCGTTAAGACCTCATCCAGGAGAAGGTTCTGCTGACAATCGTTGCACTGTCTCCGTCTCTTACACACATGGCCACAATTTTGGGTGGCAGACTTAGAGCCATCAGGGTGGTCTGAGTTTGAGCCACTCTTGGCTAGAACTTGTCACTGCTTTCTCCTGAGTCTTTGATTTAATGCCCGGCCCAGCGGAAAACTTAGGCATGACTGCCGTCCCGAAATTCAACCAATCAATCAAAACGGAAAACCGTAAAAATAAACAAGTTCAATCAATCGATCTATTGGGTGAAGGCTACATGGTCAGCTGTGGTCAAGAGCGCGCGCGCACGGTGACTTAATTCGGCTCGAACTCGAACCACCCTTTTTGGCTTAAAATCTGCCATCCAAAATTGTGGCCATGTACGTAGTTTTAACGAATCGGCCCCATTTGCTCTCTCCTTTGAATTATAAACGAGATGGTTGATCTTACACGTTCTTTTAAACATTTTACCGACAGACAAACAAACAGACACAGACAGACACACAGAAAGACACCCAGACAGACAGACAGACAGTCAGACAGACACACAGACAGACAGTCAGTTAGACAGACAGACAGACAGACAGACAGACAGACAGACAGACAGACAGACAGACAGACAGACAGACACACAGACAGACACACAGACACACAGACACACAAACAGACACACAAACAGACAGACAGACATACAGACAGACATGAATAATTACGCCTGTCTAGTACAGTACAGCACACGAGTACAGTACATGTTTTAGTACGTGCCTCAATCAAGCGAATGAATTGCCGCTGAAATAGCACAGGCGACGAATCAATCAATCAAGCGAATGAATTACCGCTGAAATAGCACAGGCAACGAATCAATCAATCAAGCGATGAAAATGCCTGGCCTTTCGGCAACTCTTAGTTGTGGCTGTAACAAAGAGGACAAATTTTCATAAGAAACCTACGCGAACGATATTTTTTGAAATACACATTGTTATAACTACGAAAAAACATACGAATCCAAACCAGAAAAATCCGTAAAACAAAGTTGTAAAGTGAAATAAAAGAAAGTGGTCTTGTTCAAAATTATTGACTACCAGGTCCCTAAAAGACTGAACACGTGCTGATGTGCAAAAGCTTCCGGTTAAACTGCGAACGGGATTATCTATTTAGAGAACAGGTCGACGTTCATACTGGAGCGATACCAGAACGCAGTATTTTGTCCCAGTCGGGTGACCATAAAAATAAATTAGACATTCGTCCCAGACGGCTCACCAGAGACCTCACCGAGGATTTTGTCCCAGTCGGGTGACCATAAAACTAAATTAGA
>LRSR01010752.1:0-10514 GCA_001579985.1 Hypsibius dujardini | reverse complement strand
AAAAGCCCAGAAATTTCAAACATTGTCAAATACTTAAGGTTTTCCATCAAATCTGTGATTTGTTTGAGTATAACATACGCACCCTAATGGTATGCAACTACAACATTAAAAAAAAACATTAAAAAAAAGGTTTAAAAGCATTCAAGAATAGTTAGTTCAAATTTGATAGAAAAAAAGATTTGTGTTTTTGTGAATAAAAGTTCAGTATAATTTGAAAATGTTCTGAAATTCCAGTGGACCCTCGAAAATTAGATTCCCACACTCCCACAAGTTGCAAAATGATCAGGCATTGTAGACCAATTTTAGGTTTCATGTGGACGAAAATTCATTTGCCCCTCTGCCCACCCCTTCTTCTGCCATGAGGGGCTCTAGTTCGGGTTAGGCTTCAAGTCCCTCTCCTGTTCCCTTTCCCCTTTTGTATCCTTTATTGCTTTTACGAGTGCTGGCCAATGTCCCTTTGAGTTGTCGTAACAAATTTAATGATTTTGCAAAGTCAAATTGTTCCTCAATCTTTCTATGTAAAGATCCGAGATTCGGACATAAGTCGAATAAAAGGTGTGACCATAACCATGGAAGTGAAGATAAAAGTGAGCATTTTGATTTTTCACTCGACATTGTCTCGGGGAATGTCCAATTATAATTGAATTTTTGTGTGAAAAGCAAACCGCAAGGATTTTAAAAAAGTCAACCCGCATTTATTAAGTTCAAGGACTTTTGGTCAACATCGAAACATAAAAAAAAGGGGAAGGGGAGGGGGACTTGTGGTCTAAGCCTCCGGGTTCCGACAGGTAAAGAACCCTAAACGAGCTCCTATTTTTATAGCACTACAATTTAGATTTCATTCCTCACCGGTCCACCAGAGATAGTTCAACCCAATCCCCAAGGGCGACTGTATCTCCTGCCGCGTCCGTCCCGACACCCCGTAGACCGCACTTGGGAGGTAGCAAGCGAAAAAGGTCACGCACGTTACAAAGGCAATCTTCGTCACCCTGATCTCCTTTCTGGCGGAGCGACTTTCTTTGGCCGCCATGATTGGGGGCATGCCACCTGCTTGAAGCGTTCGTCTATCTAGCACCCAGCGCTAAATTTTCGTCAGATCTGGCCCAGATCTGGTAAATCCTCCCATATACGGTCTCACGAGATCTGACGAAATTAACATACTATTCTTGGCAAGAATGTTGGGTGAGAAATCCGGCAGTTCTCGCCAGAAAACTCTAAAAAGTATCTGGCGAGATCTTTGCCAGATCTCACCAGAATGGTCAGCTACAATTCGTCAGAAGCTCAGGGCGTACCTTCAGTAATTGGCGGATTATGATTTTCTCACTGAATCTCGTCAAAAATAGACCAATCGGAATAAATTGCACAAATTTTTAATTGGCTGCAAGAAATCGTTGTAAACACGCCCAAAATCGAGTTTGTCGCCAGAGACTCATATTAATACCATATTCTCCGTCTAAAACATTATGCGAAACAATGTCCTACAACACTGTGGCTACTGCGATCAAAGCAAATTACGTCAGTGAAAGCAGCATAGCATGAAGAGTATGTAGCCAAAAATATATAAATGAAAATGGGAATGGCCAAACAATCAAACATTACTGTATAATTAGTGCTATTTGTACAGACAGCTGGCAGTACGCGCAGTAATTTCACAAAGTCTTGTTCTGTTTTTCTTGTTCTTGGTAAAACTTTTTCTTGTGGTCGCTAATGCAAGATCCGAAGACATCTTCCATTGTTGTCTTGTTGATGACTTCATCAGGTCTGTTCCTTTTCAGGAGCCACTGTTCCATTTGTCCTGCAAAGGAGAAGATACATGACTCATTTGCAGGCCAATTAAGACGCTCCATATTTGCAACAAATTTCGTTACTTTTATTAAGTACAATTTTAATAAATTATTAACAAAAAGTAAAACTGCCATCCCCCACCACCGTTCCACTTAATCAAGCAGGGGCATTTATGCCCTCCAGTGTGCCCTTGTAAAGGATCGAACTCACTTTCGATCATGATCTTTCCTTCCGTTCGGAGTTCTGGCTTTCCCGCACGTTTGGCACCAGATTCAGTAGCGACTGAGTTCATCTTCTCATCGTGGGTAAAAACGATGTCGAAAGCTGCACGAATGGCCTTCTTCCAATAAGTTTGCCCCAACATGGCATTCTGCAAATAAAACGTCTAATCGTTATTTTATTAATGAAATAAATTAAGGCGCTCTGTTCAATATCGAAAACCAATTCCAATGGAAATCAGACCGCGGAAGTACGTACCAACACTTGCCGTTTTTGTTCTGCGTTCGGTTCTTCTGCAGAGTTGCTGCTAGATGGAATGCTCTCCTGAAATGTAGTAGCATTTTAATAATATGTATTTGAGTGCCTAAACGTCACACACTAGAATATCTGTCTCTCTGACGCTCTACCTATTTTGATGTCGGTCTGCATGTCTTTGTGTCTGTTAGTCATTCAATGTCTGCGTTGGTACACTGTATATTTGTTGTCTGTCTATCTGCCTGCTTACTTGTTTATCTGTTTGTCTGGCTAATTATATTACCACTGGATGGAGTCGAATGAGCTTTCGAAGTTCTTCAATCTGCTCGGTCAACCTGGGAACCTGTTCCACTACCTACAAGAAAGAACACGTTGAATGCTAAAATATTCTGCTTGGCCCGGTAGAAAAACAAGAAAATAATCATACCGTTTTCAATTCCTGTATTTCGTTTGCCATCGCGTTAAATCGTGAAGAATGCTCACAGAGTGCCTGCAATTGGTGTAGGTCATTAAACAATCAGTGGGCATTAGCGTTGCTGCAAGAAATCCATACCAGGGAAACGAGGCGGGTTGAATCGGTCTGGTGGCGGAGGGCGCCACATGTGTGTGTGTGAAGCTGAATGAGTGTTATTTACAATTTACATTTATGGCGCCCTCCGCCACCCGACTGACTCAACCCATGTAGAGATTCAACCCACCGCGTTTGCTTAGCATACATTCTCTTCATATCATTCTTAGTCAGTACAAAATCTAATGAACCGAGATCAATACGAATTATTATTATTTTTTTGTAATTTTAGAAATCAAAATGCACGTCTTAAATTGTTCAGCAAACATAATAAATAGTAAATAAAAAAAATTTAAAACACATCTTTTAAATTTTTTTCTATAATTTAAGTATGTGATCTACAACACGGATCGAATAGACACTTTCCCCGTTACCTGCGTTGGGGGATAAAAGTTGTTGGGAGCTTGGTGTTGATAAGAACTGGAGTAGTAAGATGAGTATTGGTTTTCAGCGCTGTACGGAGTCAGGAAATTTCTTTGGGTTTCGCTCGAAGGTCCAGGCTGTGAGTGATACTGCTGACCGCTACATTGAGCAGGTGGAGAGTGCTGAACTCGGCAGCCGTATTGAACCACCTGCGTGTTGGGGTGTCTGTCGCGCTTGCCGTGGGGCCACTGAGTGTCTGTTTGGTGTCCGGCAGAGAAAGGGGCCCTGCCACTCTGAAGTCTTGCATCATAAGGCGGCGGGGAATTCTGTTGATTTCCTTTGCTAGCTACGGCTGATGGGGAGGGCAGGTTTCCGCCGCATGGCCTGGTCTCCGTCAACCGGGAATCTCCGTTGCCCACCACAACCAGCTGAGAGTTGCAGTCCCGTGGTGCAGAGTTTTCATTCAGCTGCGGCTGAAATGAATGATCTCCGCTACGCTGCAAGAAATATAATTTTCACTTCGTATTGGCTACTAATAATATTTTTGGGAATGCACCAACTATCATGTCCACAATAATTAACGCATGGCCTAAGCAAAATTTGGCTCAAAAAATGACCTGCATTTTTTAGTAAGGACTAACATGGGAACGTTTGGGATGTAACCTCCTGATCGGAGTGGATTTCTTTTCCACAAATACCAGTCCATATATCATGATTTTACATTGGGGTCTCGGGGTCGCAATCACATCCGTGGTTTCAGAAAAATAATAAGGAAGGAAAAAATTCCAGTACTACTTTGTCTTATGGCTCGGGGCTTGATTGATTGATTTGTTAACAACGTTTCCGAAGTTATTATGCCTTTCCATTTCAAATTCAATTTGAAATCGATTGAAATTAGCAGAATCCTTTATGGATGCCAGGGGGCGGAGCTATGAATCATTTCTGCAACGTCACTTCGAACCTAGACTGAAACTAGCCCATAGCTCCGCCCCCTGGCATCCATAAAAACGATTCTGCTGATGTCAATCGATTTCAAATTGAATTTGAAGTCGAAAAATATAAAAAAAATTGGAATCAAACGTTTTTACTGCTTGGAATAAAAGAAATTGAAACTTCGGAAACGTTGCTAATGAATCAATCAATCAAGCCCCGGGCCATTGTACAAAGTGGAGCGGGAATTTCCTTCTTTCTTATAATTTTCCGAAACCGCGGATGTGATTGCGACCCCGAGACCCCAATTTAAAATCATGATATATAGACAGGTATTTGTGGGGGAAAAAACCACTCCGATTGGGAGGTCGAATCCCGAAACTTTCCCAAGTAAGTAGAGTTTAAGTTTATTAACTAGACAGGACCTATAAAGTAGAAGTGATGCTTACTTGTTCGACAGTGCGCGTAGAAGAAAGAGGCACGGCATTCTGAAGAAGTGAATTTTCTGCAACTCCTGGCTCGAGAGATTCTGGCTCGGATTTCTTGAGATAAAAGTGATAATTAATACATGAGACAAGATTAGGACGAAGGCGTGCCGGGCAGCAGAATCACAACCTGTATCATTATCAACTGTGCAGACGCAGTAGCTCAAGTTACTGTTGAAAACTGAAACCTGCGTTATTTTTTTACGTTAAAGCCAGTTTGGGGACTCAAAATCGTCTCGATCAGCCAAAATGCTAGATTCCTTTTTCTGTTGGTATGCAAAGCTAATTTCATATTATCGATCCAGCCCACTTCATTTCCCCTACCCGAAGTCATTCCGTCAGGGGTGTGTATAAAAGGTGTGAGATAGGAGATAGGGGATGTGAAATGGGAGATGGCGGATGGGAGATGGGGAGAGGGAGGATGAGATGACACTGGCAGTGCCCAATTTTGGCACGCCGACGTTGTGTCCCCAGACACTCTCTCCAGGTGTAGAGACTGTTCCCACACATTCTGTCCAGATAGAGAAACTGTCTCCATAGATTCTGTCCTTCTGCTGACACTGGACAGAATCTATGGGGACAGTCTCTCTATCTGGACAGAATGTGTGGGAACAGTCTCTCTACCTGGAGAGAATGTCTGGGGACAAAAAGTCGGGCGCTTCACATGAAAAGGACACAAAGCCGGGAGGACAGAATGTCAGGGGACAACGTCGGCGTGCCAAAATGGGGCACTGCCACTGCCAGTGGCATCTTATCCCCCACACTCTCTCCCCATCTCACATCCGTCATTTCTCATCCACCATCTCACACCTTTTATAGAAACTCGTCCGTCAGACCGTTGCAAATAAATACTTACCCTGAGAGACGGTTGCTTTGACGGCTTCTTTCCTGCCGCTTTTTTTTCCGCTCCTCTTGTTTCTGCAGCCTTCTTGGTCCGTTTGGACAATTCCTTCTCGGCCTAAATTTATGCGAATTAATTTTTTCATAGGCCAAGAATTGTAAATTCTGAGGATGTAGGATTCTGAGGATTTAGGTAGACATGTTATATTCCCAGGGACTTACATAAAAATCAATCCCGACATTGTCGGCGAACCTTTTCCCCGAGGCGCATAGGTCTTCCAAATTGCCTTGGACCGACAAATAGCCGCCGAGCTCTTTAACCGTTCGCGCTGTAAACAAATAAATGCGATAATGTTAAAATCAAAATTTATTAGAACTTTGGAAGTTGGATTTTTTGTATGAGTCACGGTGTAATATACTCCATTTATACCAAGCAAACGCCCTGACGTGAGTCGGGTTTTGACCTGAATCGGTAGGGAGGCGGAGGGTGCTACAAGTAGATAACAATCTTACTTATACACACGCTGCACTCATTGCGGCGCTCTCCGCCCCCCGACCGATTTAAGTCAGGGCGTTTGCTTGGTATGTACTCCATACAAAAGAGAAGCAGTCAAATGCCTTAAAGATTTAGGACCAGAGTACCTGAGTCGATGTGGACCAAAACTCCTCGATAATACGAGTCACCAGGAGGCCATTTCACTTCGCAAATATTTCCCACACGAAGAACTTCGTCATCAAGAGGGTTAGTCTTGCGGATATCGCTCAAAAGACTCACTTCGGCAGATTGTTCACCAAAATAATAAACGACTGCACTTCCCGTTGGCTCGACTGAGTTTCCTGTAGTCGGGGCCAGTCGTTTGGATCGCTGTTGTGCCATTGATCTGTAGAAACGTTGTTCCTGTACGTGAATAAATAAATTCAACTAATGCATTAACGAGAAGTTGAAAAGTCGAAATCTGTTGGTTGCAGTTTTTCCTGTTTCCCTGCAGGGTGTGTTGGTTTTCTGTTCGAGTTGAATGGAGGAAATACGCGTTATTTTCACTGCTATATTTACGGGAAAATTGAAGAGAATTTTTGCCAATTTGTCGGAATCAACGACAATTGTTGGTGTAATTTCTCGGAAGATATAGCAAGAAAACTTCTCGCAATTCTCAAGGAGAGGTGCCTGTGCATACACAACAATGAGTAGCATTACGCACACTGCCGCTTGTGTGGAATTCTTGGAATCAGATAACAGGAGGGACTATGCTTCAATGTGCGTGTATCGCTATTTTTTCGTGCAGCCACACAATGTGAACTGTTCAAGATGGCACAGATAGCGGTTATGCTTGGGTAAGAAGTTATACTCATTTCAAAGTCGATCAGAAAAGCCGAATAGTAACATTGTATATAGTGCTGAAATATCTCCTCTACAAAGGGCAATAGAAACTTTTTCCCGTAATATACGCAGTAATTACGTAGATGTCATATACTCCGTCACAATCGATATCATTTTTCTTTCTTGGAATGGAAAGTAGATGCACGGTTTAATGCCAATGAGGAAGCTTACGTCGAGGCAGATGTGTCTAAAAAAAATTTAATTTCCGATTAGTTCATTTGCAATGAGTACAGCCCGTATAATACATGTCTCTCGTGCAAAATTGATCTCAAAAAAATTCTCGTACTTACTCCTTAGGGACCACAGTGAACAAAGTTGCGACGTTCCATGTGCCAATGAGCCGACGACCGTAGATAAATAACTTGGAATGAGTTCGGCAGTAGAGGAGCTCGGACACCTCCAAAAAATATCGCCCACCGCGTACAGGATAGCAGGCAATGTAGGAACAGGAGCGTACGGTGGCGCGGCGATACCGTAAAGACCAGACGGACACACCCATAACCTCGACATTCGTGAACGCTTTTACTGAGCAATTATGGCAACAGAATGAGGCGGTGGCGACCCAACCGGATGGCAACGGTCCTGGTTTTGAAAAGGCTTTCCAATTTGATTCCTGAACTGGGATATTCAATCTAAACCCATGACACATACATTTAATATTTATATTGCGTTTATGCATATCGGAATTACGTATATCATTTCGCCGTGGCGGACTGAAGTCGACTCAGACGAAATGATTTTTTTTGCCAATGGTACGGCGTTTACCTTTCGCCGCGGAGTTTTCGCAGCAAACGCAACTCCTCCGGATGGGTGATCTGATCTGACTGGTGGCGGGCAACAGCAGATCCTAGTAGCTGGATCATTACTGGTTGAAGGATACTTCCGCTGGCGTGGACTCTCGCAGCGACCCATCCATTTTTTGCTTCGAAAGGATACATGTCGTATCCATTCAGAGGACCCCAACTGTCCACCATGTCTGGTAAATGTCGCGCATAGTGGAAGTTGATTCCGTGATTCTCCTTTCCTGACGTGAAAGCAGTAAAAAATATCAATACACGCCGAGATGTTACTGCAAAAAACTTTGGCGTGTCAGCAATTTATCGCGCCAAATAATTCTTTCTAATATTTATTACCATATAAATTTTCGAATTGATCGCAAAATTGTCCAAGTTGTGCGCTGGCAGTCTTAATGTCGATCATAAAAATTGTATCCTTGTTCAGAGTGGCATAAGCGTCAACGAAGAGCTTCCAGTGCTCCAAGTAGGGAGTGGGTAAAATCCCAGTCAGGCAGGCCAAGGACAAATGCAACGCAAAGTACTTGAAGCCGGATGACTTCATGTTTTCTAGCTTGAGACTGGTGACAATACGTGAAAAACAGTCCGGCACTTTGCACTGTCGCAGGAGTCTTTCGACGGCTTTTCTCTATAAAATAAACCGTAAAACAACATAAGCATAATTATGTATGAAGCATCTCTTTAAAAATCTTAATAAAAATTGGTAACGGTCACTTATTATATTATTATATTATTATATATATGCTATAAATACATTGCTATATTTTTCCTTTTAGTCCGTTTTCAGAAAATAATTTCCAAGTCGTAAAAAAGACAGGGCAACTTCTCAATAAGTCTTCTCACAGAGTTGTCTTTCTCAAAGCACGCAAATCCCCTTATTCTTAACCAGTTACCTGTTCATCGTTAAGAGAAAAAGGTTTGCCCTTCATCTTGAACCAAAGCGTCATCATTTTCTTAATTATGCCGCAGTCGCAGCAATGCATCTGGTCGATAAACATGTGGCTCATGTCGAAAAAGCGCAGTGCTCCAACAGGCGGATGTCCCTTCATGCCGTTTTTCTACATGTAGAAACCAAATTGTAGGAACACATGCATATATTGTAGTGCCACGATTAATTATAACGGTCGGTTTTTACACCCGGGCAGTGCACTCGGCCTGTGTGTGTTGGCTGAGTGCCAACTCATGACAGGCGCATGTGACGGAGGCGGGGCTTAGCCGACCGTTATAATCGTGGCACTGCAGTACTACCTATGTCTGCATACAATATAAAAAATATATATTTGCAAGCTATAAACTCAGTCTTATGTGTCTTATATTGTTTAAAATACCGTAAATCCCTTTTCGCCTTGACTCAAAGCCTCTGCTGCTTCGACAGAGTCCTCCACGATTGACCGGTGTGTTCTGCGCACAGGCGGATCATTTGCCGTAGTGGACGGGGCGTAGGACCGGCACGTTCCGCGCCCTTTTTCTACTTGCTCACCGATAATAGTGCAAAGGCTACATCCACTGGGCCCATTTGAGCTGGCTTGATCCAGAAGCATTTCTTTCCCTCGCTTATCTGATGTGACTCCGCAAATATTCAAAAATGCCTTCATCGGGCCTTTTTTGGTCGAAACTATCATTCCTTAATAAATATAATATTCAGTAGTTAAAACAAGATTGATATTAAGGGTATTCAAAATTCGCTTATTTTGCAGCGTTTATATCGCTATTTCAAACTTGCTAATCTCCTGGGTTTTTCACGCCCTTGAAACGGTGATATAAGGACACGCCCCATGGCTTACTTGAGGCTGTGTCTCCTTCGCTAATCTCAATTGACATGGAACACTCACAAGGCAGATGCACACAATTAGCAAGCAGATAACCGAGAAAGGAGCTCCTTGGCTCCTTTTCTCTTCAAAACCAGGGAGATTATTTAGTTTGAAATGGCGAAATAAACGCTGCAAATAAGCGAACTTTTAATACCCTTATTGTTGCTAGCGTCACGAATTTTCACATATATTTATTCAAAATTAGTACGAACCATCAACGTTGACTTCGTCCATTTGAGCCTGTGCTTTCTCAAGCATGGTTTTCATAGGCGGTTTCCCAATACCGTTCCATATGCCAAACGTCATGATTTTGCTCGATAAATATCGGCGATGTTTTGGTAGTTCGACCACTACACCAAAAATTAACCAAGTTTGCTTTTGGGTAGATTTCGCTTTCAGTTGCACGCCGTCGGCACTCATAATCATATTTAAAATCATATCTGACGGATTGAGCTGAAGCCCATCTCGAACGATCGATTGTGAAGACCGGTAACTGATGCCGTCGTAAATGTCGCAAATGCCGCCATCCCTCCGAAAATTGTGCGGGTCAAATTCGTAAAGATCTTCCCCTATAGTGATAAACAATCTCAGAAAAGGGGGCGGAAAAATCAAAATTAGCCAATTAATTATTTTTTCAGTAAATCAAGAATTAGCTATTAAGGGGTTTTGATTAATTTCGCTTAGTAATTGAAACTTCTGTCTAGTTTAATTCGCAATTAGTTAATTTTAATTTGGGGTTTTAGTTTAACTAAATCTTGTAATTTATGTACTAGTGAGTGAAACAAAATTAAAGAAAAGAAATTAGTAGATAAAATTTTAGGTTACTTATATATTGATGTGCATATTTTAATTCGGTCTTGCCATCCTGACTCGCGTTAGCCACGCCCAACAACTTTTACATTACTTCCGAACTAGTAATTGTCTTACAAACCTTCGACTACTTGCGCCACTTGCTCGCTGATTGAGGCCATAATAAAGGGATCCGCTGGTCTTTCCTGCTTACTACACCAAGTACCAAAAACGCATTAAAAATGAAGAACACTATTTCGTTGACAGAACCCAATTTCATGTTTTTGTATCTGACGT
>LRSR01010748.1:0-23119 GCA_001579985.1 Hypsibius dujardini | reverse complement strand
ATATTAGATATATATACTTAGATATATATTATATTATATTAGATATATATAAAATTTAAACAGCCTTAAAGCTTTAATTAGAATATAACTGTAGAAGAGATTTGTGATTTATTATAGCAGGGAAATTCCTTTTTCGCTCCTTTTAATTTAGCTTTGAAGAGATAAACAGATAATTTAATTGCAGTAACTGCGCGCTGTCCCTCTCTCCCTCTGTCTCTCGCGCGGACGCAAAGAGGGCGTTAATTATGATAGTTAAACTGGAGAATTACTGGTACTTCCGACGCATTGAGGTGTGAGCAATTAAGTGCCCCTTCCACGTGCGGGAATGACGTCTTGAATCTTGCCGCCCGGAAGCAAGAACCCCAACCCGATCCCTAATGACCGAATACGCGGCACAGGGGCGAGCGATCCTGATCATCAAGCCTGTTAGTAGTACGACGTAAAAGTTCACGAACCGGACATGTTTAATTGGCCTTGATTCAGAGTAGGAAGTAGGAATCCCTCGTTAGAGCGAAGCAAAGTGGCCAAATAATGAGGATCGGGGGTCGTTTCAATGTGTGTGCGGTTGACTGCTGCCTCATCATTAGACTTTCCGAGAGTTGCTGTTTTATTTTGCTCCCCGAGATTTCCATCAGTGCGCGCAATGTCCTGTGGTTGAAATCTTAGGATCTGAAAATCGCATCCGACCGACGGAGGACCCGGTAGGGTCACACCTGATACGTGAACTTGGTTGGACTGAGAATTATTTATCCCTTGCCTGTCTGTAGTATATGGCCAGCCAGACAGACAGACAGACAGACAGACTGACAGACAGACAGACAGACAGACAGACAGACAGACTGACAGACTGACAGACAGACTGACAGACATACAAACAGACAGACAGACTGACAGACAGACAAGGATTAAGGCGACGCTTAAAGTTGGTTATGGACATTTTAATAAGCGGCTGCCAGTAGCTGATCCTTCGAATGCATAAAAATTCCCCTTGTGGATCTTCCCTGGAATCCCCGCGCTTCCGTGTCCTTACTGATACCGATCACAAGGTTATTCAAGCGCGTCTGTTGCGTGTTGATCGCCCGTTTTCCAAGCCGAAGATTATCCTACTGAGCACTTTTTATCCCCTTGGTCAAGTGCGACGCTGACGAAGTGATTGTGTAAATGGATCACTTGCACAACACAGCAGAGTTCCCTCTCCTCACTAATATGCCCCCAGGTCCTTCACATCCCGTGCTCGCTCCCACCGAAGCTCTCTCCCTGGCATTGGTGAGGGAGTAGTCTGCGGTTGATTAATGCGCAACGCGGACTAGATCAAGTGAGACAGGGATAAGGGAAGTCCATTATCTTCTAATTGTGAATGCGCATTTCACGATGATTGGCGCGAGGTCGCGCACGCCGCGTATTGAGGCGGGAGAAGTAAAGCCGAGGTTTTTCGTAACAAATAATTTTCAAATGATAATGAAATGAAATTGTGAGTTCGCACACTCATGACACCTCCCATCCATGTAAAGACCCAATCGTCTAATACACAGACGCAATTGCTTTTAATTCCTTATGTGCCCAAGTTAAAGCCACCATTTAAGCTTTGGCCCAGCAAAATAGGGGGTCCGAGTTCGAACCATTTCCAGCCAACGCGTGCAGCTGTTTCCAATCGATCAATTGATTGAGCAAATTTATCTTTTGCCAGTCAAGCGTCCTTGATTGATTATTTGAGTGTTTTTTTTCTGATTTTACTCCGTTCTGTTCTCCGATGGTTGGAGCAGTTTAATCAATAATCAATCAATCGTTGAAAATCAGCAGCACGTGGTAGCTGGAATTGGCTCGAACTCGGACCTCATATTTTGCTAAGCCAAAGCTTAAAGGGTGGCTTTAACTTGGGCACACAGGCAGTTAGAGCAAGTGTGTATACGGTATGTGTAAGCGAAGGCCTTAACAATAGGCTAAATAAATAGTTTTTAAGCTGGAAAAATTCATTTTGATTATCAATTTGCATGCAGTGATGGTTAATCGGATAAAACTTCTTTTGAAACTAAATATATAAATATATAAATATGTAAATATATAAATATATAAATATATAAATATATAAATATAAATCGAATTTGAGATATACACACCATATAGGAAAGGTCATAGTACCTTTCAAACAATTCCCTTGCGCTTTTCGGAGGGGATTATAATTTGATGTAATTAATAATTTGATAATGTAACCTGCGTGCTTGCCTCTTTGATGAATTGGTTTTCATCGAATTTCATCGCGGCGAGGGTTAGTTGACCTGTAGGTGCCATCCCCCCGGAAGATCTCTTTGTTAACATTGCCTCCATGATTGGGTATATGATGTGGTCGTTCGCTGTCTGTCGATTGAGTGAACGCAATTCAGACTGCTCTATGCTGAATCAGCCCAATTTAGAAAACAAGGTGTGGCACTCGTGCTTCCAGAGAGAGAATGAACTCTTGAGAGAGTAAAAAAGACAGCGTTGCTTATATATGCGCTTTAGATTTGGATCGCGTTCAATACACCGGATATTTACTGTACGAGGTGAAATTTTTAATTTGGCGAACGTCAAAATCGCTTTTGATTCGGCGAACGTCAAAATCGCTCTTGATTCGGCGAAGAGAGGAAAGCAGGGGGCGCACGTGTTCGCCAAATAGTAACGAAGAGTATTAGTTGATTGATCTCCGTTGATTGATCTATTCGAGCAGCCAAAACAGTCATTACACTTTCAATCAGGTTAGCAAAAACTTAACGAAAAAGGTTCTTTTCTTTGTTTCAGCATTTAAAAAGCTAGATTAACTTTCGATTGGCACCATGTAAGCTCTTACAGACAAAAATAAGGAATTTTACGGCTGTTTGCGTGCAAGAGAAGTATTTTCAACATCGACCCGGCTTTGTTGTGGTTTCTTCAACACGCGAGTGGCTCCCTCACCTCGTACGGTACTTTTGGTATACCGTATTCCCCCGATCTCAAGGGACAGTTAAGCCCCACGCCCTCCAGTCATCGGTTGACTGTTCAGTCGGATTCACTGTGTCGTGATTGGTTGAAACTTAAAACCAACTTGGCAGCGATTGATTGATTGATTAAGCAGAATTTCTTGACGCAGACATCGAATCAGTTGATTAATTGATTGTAGGTAAGCAATAGCAAACGGTGATGAACAAATATGATCCGGGTGGATCAAATTAACTGGTAGGGCAAAAAAGTGTCCCTTGAGATCGGGGGAATACTATACATTGTAGAGTTCGGATGTGTGTCTGAATGTGTCAGTAAAGCGTTTGTAATTTAAAAAATCAGACAAAAAATGAATCCTTTCCATCGGTTAGTGTAAATGCGTATGCACGGTACGGTGTGGGTGGGGCGAATATTAGTACTGTATTTTCGCGTTAGACAGGGACAGCGTACGAGCTGTGGAACGTTTAATCGGCCACGCGGCGTTTATGCTGTGTGTACGGTGCACACAAGCCGTGCACACGTTCCACTCCAGTACGACTGTCCCTGTCTAACGCGAAAATACAGTATTGTCGTTATAAAAAGGTCACGGGACCATAGTAAAATGAAGTATTCTAACAAGGAAACTGCACGACTCTCCCCAACAAAATTTTCTTCTTCTGATTGTCATCCTATATTTGCCTGATTTATTTGGCAATATAGCCATTGAGCAAATCGGCAATAAACGAGACCTTCCATTTTTAAATATTTAAAACTGGTTTAAAGCGTTATAGGGGGCGCTGCGAAGTTAATACAAAAGCGGCAGGATTGATTGCTAGATTGACTTCAGTAATGCGCTGAATAAAACACCGATCTAACAATCAATCAAATCGAAAGCTTCCATTTTTATATATTTAAAAACTGGTTTAAAGCGTTATAGGGGGCGCTGCGAAGTTACTACAGAAGCCGTAGGATTGATTGCTAGATTGACTTTAGTAATGCGCTGAATAAAACACCGATCTAACAATCAATCGAATCGAAAGCTTCCATTTTTAAATATTTAAAACTGGTTTAAAGCGTTATAGGGGGCGCTGCGAAGTTACTACAGAAGCGGTAGGGTTGATTGCTAGATTGACTTTAGTAATGCGCTGAATAAAACACCGATCTAACAATCAATCGAATTGAAAGATTGTCGACATCGCATCGCCATTTATAATGAGTGGAGCGAGTTTTTAAATATTTAAAAATAAAAGGTCTCGTTGATTGCCGATTTTCTCGATTTATCCATCGAGATTTCTATGGCCAGATACAGCAGACAAATACATGATAACTATCACAAGTGGAAGATTTGGCCGGGAAGAGCGATGCAATTAGCTTGTAAGTCTATACTAAAACGAATGCGTCGAGGAAATTTTGGCTCGATGCCGGTTTGGGAAGTTGACTGCCAAAAAAAAGGTTATAAAAGAGTTTTGCCAGATTCCTCGGGGATGGGATTTTTCCCGTAAACTGCGGAAGTTTTGCTCGTACTGGACGGAAGGAAGGAAACCCGTTTAATTTAATTGCTTGGACTGTTGGTTGAGCTTGAGGCACGCACATCCACACATGTCGTGAGCACGCAGTCGCAGTTCGCTGTAAACAATCGAACTAAAGAGGCTGATTGATAAACGATCGTGACCCTGGTATAGGCGTCGTGAACTCCGCGTCGTGGTGAATAAGACCTGCACTTGATCGAAAAAAACGAAAGCGAACGCGTTTGCAAAAACGACCGACCGACTTGACCTCTCTAAGCCAGATAGGTCCATATATATTTATGCACACGTGGCAAAAACCTTGCGCTGACCGAGTTAAGCACTTTAACTCGACGGCTGTGTATAACAGCCATGCAACGAGTGTAATGGCTTAACTCGGTTAGCGCAAGATTTTTGCCACGTTTGTGTTCATATTTGTAACCCACACGTATATACGTAACCCACACGTATATATGTAACCCACACGTATATATGTAACCCACACGTATATATGTAACCCTTATATACGTACATATATACATATATATACATGTATTCGTATCTATATTTATACACATATATATTTATACACATATATATATATCCCTATTTACGTAACCCACGAAAACACAAAGACCGTGTCCCTAAGAAGTTGCCCAGACCTCGCGACACACGATATGATACAATGCGTATCATTTTCACAGTAGATTATCACAGATGATACACTTCTGTAGACTATACATATCCCACAGTGCAATCACAATTAATTCGACTTAAAGCAACTCACTTAAATAGAAGAACATACACTTCTTTATGAAATCATTATGTATTTCTATATTTCTATTATTAATTTTATATATTATTTGTATGTTATTTATAAATAACTGTATGTTTAATATTATATTTAAAATAGGGTCCTTTTAAGTGAGTTCAATCAAGTTAAATTCAATAATAATTACAGTACCTGTATGTGCTACAGTGCATGAATGCGTTGTTTTGCATACCGATACGATCAGCGGACCAATTACCCTATACTTGTATTAAACTATTGTTTCCTGCTTTGCTCTTTTCCAGTTAATCATATTCCGCACCACTTCGGGGGAAATTGAGGAATTACCGGACGTAATCATCTACGACTGTGTTTCAACAGGTAAAAAGCCCCCCTGCAGCTTGTGTGTCTGGACTGTGGAAGTGTTTGTCTGTGCTGACTTTGGTCCCTGACCGGCTGTCTGTCGGTCCCCTGAACGGCTGTCTGTCTGTCCCCTGACCGGCTTTCTGTCGGTCTCTAACCGGTTGTCTGTCTGTCCCTGACCGGCTGTCTGTCGGTCCCCTGACCGGCTGTCTGTCGGTCCCCTGACCGGCTGTCTGTCGGTCTCTAACCGGTTGTCTGTCTGTCCCTGACCGGCTGTCTGTCTATCCCCTGACCGGCTGTCTGTCTATCCCTGACCGGCTGTCTGCCTATCCCCTGACCGGCGTCTGTCGGTCCCCTGACCGGCTGTCTGTCGGTCTCTAACCGGTTGTCTGTCTGTCCCTGACCGGCTGTCTGTCTGTGCACAGTGGGCGTCATGCTGTCTCTCTATATCCTGTACGAGACAAACCTTTCCTCTTAACTGACATTTCCCTTCCTGTTTTCCCCCTTGCGCGCGCACGCGGCAATTTAGGTTATTTCAAGAATCCCTTTTTCGAGGCGTTCTACAACGTGTTCTCCATCTGCATCATGTATGTTTTTCCGCTGCTGGTGACGGTGATCGCCTACGGACTCATTCTCAGTAAGATCTCCATAACGCGTCGGCTCAAAGCGACAAGTCAGCGCCATCCCGCAGGTAAATACTTACGTCCATCTGTTACAGGCAAATATCCCTAAATAAGTACCAAGGCACTAAGAGTGCAGCTCACAAGGATAAGGCTAAACGGGCGAGAGCATGAATATTTTGTGCCTCAGTCAAGTTACCAGGAGGTCGCATGCACGGCTCAAAAAAAACTTGCCGTTTGAAATTGATAAATAAATTGGATGAATTCCACGTTCCATTAGATTCGAGATACTGACTCAGATTGATATCCGTTATTACAGTAATTAAGGCGTGTCTGTAATTGTCAATTATATCGGGGGTCAATTTTGAATTCAAAATCAACACAATAATATGTCTGGATAGGAGATCAACGTTTCTGCTCAATGTTCCCGTTGAGACAGGTGTGTTTAATAGAATAAAATCCCAAAGCGGAAGTCGTGAAGATATTTTCTGAGATTCCTTTTCATCTCATTTATCGGTCACCTGAGAATAAGGTCGCACGCACACGGCTATAAAAGACTCACTCAGCGGTCATTTGAAATTGAATAAATAAATTAGACATTGGATAAAGGCCACACGTGTTATTGGACAGACAGGTTCCGGTACCGTATGCTCGCGATCTCAAGGGACACTTTTCTGCCCTACCCGTAAATTTTGACCAGCCTGGGCCGTGCCTATTCAGTGCCGTTCACCAAATTATAACTGTAGGGAGAAATATACGGAAAAGCACGACTGTTCAATCAATCAATCGAGCTCAACGAGTAAACTGTACGAAATTAGCCAAGCAGAGAACAGTGAATCAGATTGAACGTCAGCCAAGCAGAGAACAGTGAATCAGACTGAACGTCATCCAATAAGAGAACAGTGAATCAAATTGAACGCCAGCCAATAAGAGAACAGTGAATCAGATTGAACTTTAGCCAGTCAGAGAACAGTGAATCAAATTGAACGTCAGCCAATCAGAGAACAGTGAATCAGATTGAACGTCAGCCAGTCAGAGAACAGTGAATCAGACTGAACGTTCAACCGAGTGCAGGGCCATACCGAGGGAGGCGGGGCTTAACTGTCCCTTCCTATCGGCTCTCCCATTCCATACGTCAAGCGCTAACCTAAGCTTCATATCCGGTAATCGTGTGTCTGATAATCGTCCATCCGCTAAAGGCAATTTTATACGCATATCCTAACATGTAAGTGTTTAACCTTCATTTTGCGTTTCCGTACAACAATCGAGAATTGCTTCCAATTAAAGCAGACATTCTCAGAATGTTTGCGGAAATTGTACGCCTACGCATTCAACATCACAGAATCCGGGGTTCCCCAATCCCTCCCCCTATCTACTGTATGAGGCAAAATCTGTATTGCGGCTCACCCTCCACTTGGTCGATAAATCGGCTCACTCATAGATTTCTCTTTGATGGCTGGTGCTTGATTGTTTGATTTGCTGCACTGTATCCTAGTATACTATAGCACCTCTAGAAATCAAACAATCAAGCAGCTGCTATCAAAGAGAAATCCATGAGTGAGCCGATTTATCGACTAAGTGGAGGGTGAGCCGAAAAACAGACTTTGCCTCATACTGCCTGAAATTTCCAATGTTGACGTTGTTCAATGCTTTTTCAACCAAGAGACCCGGAGGCTTTTCAAAAACCTGCCATTTGTTACTCCCTTTATAACAACCAATACTTTTTAATGAAACAATTAACCCGTTAACGCCCGGTGCTTCATATTTTAGTTCTGCTCAATTAAGAAAAAAATTAATTTTACATTTTTTTGGGCGACTTTGAAAACTTTACGTTTTTTTTGGCCGACCAATGTCCAGTGTCGAGTTAGAAACAAAATTACCAATGAAAACTGTTTCTTCCACTTGTCCGTGTCATGTTTGGTTAAAACATCAATCAATGGATGAGTTTCCGTAGTAATCAGTTTTAGTCATTTTTTGACAAAACAACAGACGTCTTCTTTGACCACTGACCTCGTGCCAGTTAACAACCCAACTCAGATAATTGTTTTTAAAGACTGTTAATAGATGGTCAACTTGGTTGATGGAATAAACCACATATGTTTAGAACTTTTGGCCAGCTTACAGCCTGCGGAGACCTTTTTCACTTAAAAAGAGTGAAACTTGGTTAACTTTGGCAATTTCTGCCGGACATTTGTCAAACTTTGTTAAATGCTCAAGGTGAATTTCCCGACTGCATTTTGACTAGACCGTGTCGGATTGAAAGGAAGCTTGTAACGATCTCGCTGCCAAAAAACGGGTCCTCCGTCTGTAGTCGAGGTCGCGACCCACGCTCCGAAGATTGACAGGCCTGACTGCCAGAGACATTTCTTCGCCGCAGACATCGGCTTACGCAGTTTGTCCGGATGAGAGAACGCCGCCCTGCATCATGCCGATTTAACGAAGATGACGATGGAAACAAAAAGTCGTATTTTAGAATTACAACCCTCCCCCCTTCCCCCACGACCCTAAAATACCCGCGTCAGCCGTCTTTGAAGGTTCCCTGCCCGTCACCGCAGTACATGCTGATATAGAGAGCTCTTATAATTAAATTCACAATCACTCTTCCCGCAAAGTGCGCCTAATCCCGCGTGACGACAGTGTGTGTGTGTGGTACTTTAAATAAAAAAAGACATGGCCCTAATAAATGACTCTGTGTGTGTTTGTGTGCTCCGTAGATCCGGCTTCGACGTTGTTTCTGAGTCACGATAAGCTGTCCAATTGCGGCACCCAGGGTCCCCTTACAACGGCCGGCATGACCCACAACGGTGCTGACGGAGGTCTCCGTGTTGCGTGTGGCCGGAGTGCCAGTTTCGTCTCCACGAGCCGGTTCCGTGTGACGACCGCTTCGATGACGGCACGGCAGCAGTCGGACCTTTCGAAGATCGAGCGGGCCCGCAATCGGACACTCAAACTAACGTGTACGTACATAATGAAGAGTTTGACGGGGTCGACTCTTGATTGATGGGTTGATTGATTGCAGTGTTGATCGTATCGGTCTTCATCATCTGCTTCACGCCGTACGCGGTGCTGGTGCTGTGGTATCAGTTTGACCGCAAGTCGGCGCAGATGCTGGACCAGACGGTGCAGGAGTCGTTGTTCCTCTTTGCCGTCTCCAATTCCATCCTCAACCCGTACTTGTATGGCATTTATTCGAAGAACCTGCGGAAGGAGATCTGCCGGAGTTTCATCTGGCGTGCGATAAGAGATTTCTTTTCAAAAAACGTAAGCAGACACATGAAGAATACAAATTCATAGTCAATAGTTGTTTTGCAAGATATTTGGTAGAGATGAAAAGCATAAATAATTTTTTGTAGGTGTGTGGCGACAGCAGTTTCTCTGGAGGACTCGGTCGACAATGGACCAAAGGCAACGATGTAAGTCAAGACTACTTGGAAAAGACAGTTAGTGCTTGTCTAGATAGTCAGAACTGTCTGTTTAGCTAAATGTCTGTCTGTCAATCTGTCTGTCTGCCTGCCTGCCTGTCTGTCTGTCTGTTTGTCTGTCGGTTTGTCTGTCTGTCTGTCTGTCTGTCTGTTTGTCTGTCTGTCTGTCTGTTTGTCTGTCTGTCTGTTTGTCTGTCTGTCTGTGTGTCTCTTTGCCTGAATGCCTTACTGTCTGCCCGCCTGTCCATCTGTCCATTTTATAATTGTTCACGCTTTCTAGGGGATCCAAGGCGAGAAGGGCAATGCCGTCCATCACCCACTCGGCCCTCCACCCCGGTGGACACCACCGCTGACCCCGGTTACTGCCTCCAAGATGTCCGACCTCAACAACAACCACAGCAACCACCCCCACTGCAGAGCCCCTCCAACTGGCCCCGACCAGTATTTCTCGGTCCCCAAGCGTGTTCAGTCTGAGGGGCTGGCCAGCTCCAGCAGCAGGGAGTCTTACAGTGCCCACTTTGTCGGCGGCCCACTGCAGTGCTCAATCTATCAGAAGCAACAGCAGAAGGCGCATCAACTGCCGCCGTATTTGCCGCAGTCGCCGGTCTCTTCGAAGAAGAGCCTGGTGTCTGAGGAGAGATCTCGCTCAAGTGCGGCCAACGTGGGGACGACGAACCGAAAAGTTGCTCTGAGGAATGGAACCGCTGTCGCCGGTAAAAAATCAGCATCATCCAGCCGCACGAAGTCAAAGTCCCGTATCTACGACGATGTTCACTCAAATGCCTCGTCGTTTGATTAGAGAGGATTGTCAATGGTCGATTTGCATAAAAATATGACAATATGTCTTTCATAAGAGATTTTCGTATAATGTTCCAAAAAATAGAGTTATTCATTATTTCCGTCGCGTATTATGTGCACACATGTAGCCGGATCACGAACGATGCACGAAATGAACATAAAGCCGAAGGCTGCATCTTGTTGGATTGATGCAAGAGCAAGAATGCGAGCAGGGGGGAAGGTGGGATTATATACTGGCACACTGAAGTCCCGACACGGAGATCGATAGACAGACAGAGAGACGGACGGACAAACAAACAGATAGACAGATAGACAGACAGACAGACAGAGAGTCAAGCAGGCTGGCAGGCATTTAGACAGACAGACAGACAGACAGCAGACAGACAGACAGACAGACAGACAGACAGATAAAGCAGTCATGCAGAAACAGGCAGAAAGACAGAGGGAGGTATTTGAGAACGTTGAACAATAACAATATCAAACATAAGCATATCTAACGGATGAAGCCAATGTTGCCACTCCGATGTTTTGCCTCAACATATTAAGTAGTCATGACGAGTCACGGTGTCGTCAATTTAATTCAATTAAGGCACACCCTTGGGTTCAGACAATCAAAAACACTCATAAGTAAATCAGCAAGGTTAGGATAGGCCAAAAACACTAGCGTCACTCAACATGGATAAGGTACTCACTCACACTGTAAAACCAAAGCAAACAACACAGCGATGACGGACGAGAGGAAGGGGTATCACATCAAGCGGGTTCTTCCACGCATCCATCTATCTTTAAAATCAAAAACACCGAGGAGAAAACAAACAGGAGAGTTGTAACGCGATCCGACCGCTCTTGTTGGAGTCCGCCTGTGTTGCATGTGCTCAGTAGAACCCACGAGGACGACAGCCATCATCACACTTATCAAATGCCCCTCTAAGAATGCAAACTATGAAGCAACAGCAGCCTTTCTCTCAGACGAGAGAAGCTCAGATATCCATCCGCGCCGATGCAAATGGGAGGGAAGTGGGGGCGGTTGAATTTCTCAGTGACTCGTTTGGTAGTAGCGGATTCCGATGATGGCTCCCGCCACAGCAACAGCTGCAGCGACCCCAAACAAGAGCAATTTCCGGTTGGGATTGCCAGAGTCCGGGGCCCGACCGCCACCGCTGCTGGTAGGTCTGACTTCTTCCGGCTGAGGAGAGGTCCGACTGCTCCCGCCGGCCTGACCCCCCGAGAGTTTGGACTGGCTGCCGAGCATCCGTTGGTACATGGCTTTCTCCTTGTCGTCCGCTTGGCGCTTGCTCTTTCGCAGCACAGTCAGCTCACGACGAGCATTCTTCAAGAACAAACAACGGAACTCTGTCACAACCGAGCCGCAACAACGGAACCCTGTCATACCCGAGCAGCAACAATCTGGCTTAATACGCAACAAAAGATGATGCGGGTACAGACAAGGCTAAGGTACTGTAGTGCCGCGTGGAAGTGGTGGAAATTGTGGGAGCGGCGTTCGCTTCATGCTAGGGAACATCATTCAAAACGAACGCCGCTCCCACCACTTCCACGCGGTATTACAGTAACATGAGTAGACAAGAGACCGGCAGTCGTCTTGAATAATACTGAATGACTACAAAGTATTATCGTAAGACACGGCAGGCAACTTGGCAATAGAATCAGTCAGGAATTCAAGAACCGTAATTACCAAACGGTACGTAAGTGCTCGTAGTAGGGAAGGGCCCTTTAAGCCGGGAATGAGAGCCATGCCGTGTACAATCAGACACGGACATTCGCAACAGACATGCATACATACCCGTGAAAAGTCACTGGCATCGAGAAAGATTCAGACACGACACCTCAAGTACTAGGAGTTGTGAGTGCGCACGTACATACCTGGTGAAATGACTCTCCCACCAGTGAACCCTTCTGCAGAAGATCTTCACATGCATTAACAGCATCCTCAATTTGCCCCTTCTCCTTGTAAATCTTGACCTTCCGACTGTGAATTCAACCAAAACACCATTCAACCATCCATTCCCAGTAACAAGAATAAACACAATACTACACAGGTGGCAAAAACCTTGCGCTGACCGAATTAAGCACTTCAACTCGCGGCTGTGTACAACATGCGTTGAACGAGTATAAAGGCTCAACTCGGTTAGCGCAAGGTTTTTGCCACGTGTGTAAGCTCAGTAACCTACAGCCAGAGTTTGCCGTTATTGGCGTCGTAGCGGAGGGCATTATTGACCGATCGCAAGCCTTCATCCCACACTCCTTCCTACGGAAAAGGAAGACTGGTCATTTATATACTCAGACTACAGAGACGCATACAAAATCACGAGAAGTTGTGGGCAAACAAACAGCCAAGAAAAAAAGAGTCAAGTCATCAAATCCAAGACAAGATCAAAGACCTCATCACGGGATCCCGCACTAACCTGGACTTGGGCGGAAGAGAGGTTACCATAGGCGCGTGCTTTGGCGGCATTGAGCAGGACAGTCTCCTCGGGTGCTATGTACCGATCACTCGGAGCCTCCAACAGGCTGACCGCGCGCTGATACAAGCTCAAAGATAGCATGGGCTCTTTCCGATTGTACCAGAAGTTGCCGCGATCAACTTTATGGTGCCTGTGCAGACAAAACAAAGGGGCATATGCACACACCGCATTTACAAGACCGGAAGAGTTTCGCATGAGACTCACGCAATCTGGATACGCTCCGCAGTTGTGAGATTTTCTATCTCCTGTGGCGGCTCCACCTTCAACAGCTCGATAGTATACAGGAGCGTCGCATCACCGGGGACCGTGGGAACTCCGTCTGCCTGGCTACATTGGAAGAAGGCATGGATGAAAAACCATATGCCGTTAGATAAAAGAAATCCTAGGGATGACAAAAAAAAACTAATTTTTAGTCAAATTTTTTCCAGCTAAATGTCTAGTGAATAAAACATTAATTTAGCTTTTTCAGAGACTAAAAAAAAAATAGTCATTAAAACTTTAGTTTAGCCAAGTTCTGTTTTTTACTTCGGTTTATTTCTCTTACTATCCAATCTCGCCATACGCGTGCTTTGGTGAAATCTTCACTTCGGCAACTTCGCCAATATCCATGAGCTGGACCTGGAAGAAAGGAACGAACGAACGCATCATCATCAATCAGATCAATCAATCAGATCAAAAATAGCCAAATGAGGCGAAACTACATCAAAATTGTCAGAGACAGCGCCTTGTTATCTGACCAATCAAGAACACTATTCAGGACACTGAAGACTCACAGCAAGATCAAGGCCCTGAATGACCTCTAGATCACCGACTGAGAACCGAAGAGATTGATTCTGGTCCACCAGCCGGAACGCGGCACTGGCCTCCAGATCACTGTTCAAGACCTGCGCGCTGGTGCGGACGGTAACGATGTTCGACCTGACTGGTCTCGTGCCGGGCTGTCCCTTCACCACAGTCTGTAGAGTGATTCAGAAATGGAATTAGTAAACGCCCCACCGTTACGAAAAAACGACCAAAATCCACCAATCAAAGCAATCCACCAATCAAAGCAATCCACCAATGGACAAGCTCTCTGGCAAGTTAATACCTTCTTCATCACTCCGCCGTTCCCGAGAACGTCCAACCACTCTGGTACTGCCGCGGATTCATCGTAAATAGCTGCGTTAATCTCCTGCACTTCGTGGGAGACGGTCGTGGCATCAGTGTTTCGGACAACAGTCTCGCAAGTCGAGGATGAAGCGGTGGGCTGTTCGTTCGCTGCATTCGGCAGGTCAAATGACGCTGGACAATCTTCAACGATGCCTTCCTGAGCGGGCGAGATGGCGTGGAGCTTCTCATCCAGAGGCGTCACTTGCTCGTGACCTCCGCCTTTGTTAAGGTACAAAAGAATCGATGAAAATCAAAAGACGCCAATGATCAATTTAGTCAGTTGATTTATTTGGAATTTTGATTTGGATAAAAAAGAAACTGCCATGAGTAAAGTGTTTGTGGATGCTGTCACGTCAATCGATCAATTGATCTACAGGACTTCAAAAACAGTCATAAAAATCTAATTTTGCGCAAACAATCCAATCAAGCGATGCTTATACGATTTATGAATTGAGAAGATTATGTCAGCAATCATTCAATCAAAGGCTCGTTAACGAACAAATGTTACACCAAAGACCAAAGTGACACCCGCAATCGATCAATCAAGCAGCCAAGTTTGCGAAACAAATGGTGGTAAATACAACCATTTGCCATTTCCCTTCGAACAAACACTATGTCAACACCATTCCATCGACTGACCTGGTTGCGAATTCGTAGCCAATGGGGCGCTCGACTCCCCAAGATTCACCGCGTCACCGCTAGCAGGCAGAATGGGCACTACAGCTGTAATCTCCTGCAACTTCTCCCGGACATGCTCGCCTGCTGCCGCGATATTACTTAAATGTCCCGACACCGCGTCGCTGTATGAGGGAACAGCCGGCAATGCAGTCACATCGCTCGCCACCGCACCTCCGGCCACAGTCGCACCTCCGGCCACAGTCGCATCCACCGACACTGAGGGCGGTTTCCACGGCGCGGACGGGACAAACGGCGGTGCATCCACCGAAAACGAGTACTTCTTGACCGGTGCGGCCTGTTTCTGAGCGATTCCGTTGTTGTTGCTCTGTGATCCGGGCTGGGAAGCGTCGCGAACGGTTGTCTCATCGCCCGCTCGGCCGTGGCCCTTCTGACCGTTCTCAGCAGCGTCCGCCGTGGGGATGTGAGCTGTTTCGCTCGCAATTTGCGCACCATTCATGTCCTTCTCCGCGGAATCGTCGGACACATCGCGGACATGAGTCTCACCGGTTCCGTTGCCGTTCACGCCGTCGTAGGCTGCCATTTTAGAGTGCGAGGTGGAAGATCACAGGGGCTGATGAAATCACCTTCCCCAAATAGGGTCCCGATTGCTGGCGCTCCCCTCGCTGTACCGAAGATCCTGCAAAAACGTCCATGAAGCAACTTCAATTTTAGATTCTAAAAACATGTCAGTACTAGTACAAACAGCCTCGTCATGGGAATGAGCGAGACACTTCAGGAGGGTGGGAAATTATTATATTGGAATTATGAAATTAATATTTGACAATTCCTGGCTTATGTCAGGTTTTGGGTAGGTAAATATTCGACTGACCTGGTCCGATTCACCGGAGGAGGACAAATGAAAACACTGAACAGGAAAGATTTTAAGTTATGGTTAAGAGCACAAACTGCCAACGGAATTCGGAAAATGAATGAATGAGGAACCGGGAAATTGTGGAACTACGCATTTTCATTCATCATTCTGCAGTTTGTCGTGAAGTGCAGTGCACTGCGCCACTGCCTTAGGTTGATCTATTTGATGCCATTAAGCTATTTCCCTTTAAATTTTTGCTTTAGCTGCAGTAAATACTGATAGAGGAAATTATAGAATGACAGCACGTGATTGGTTTTGGCGACGACAAGCTTGATTCTATCCTCTCTAGTTTTTTGGGTATAATGGCTGAAAAAAGATAAGTTTATGCACATTCCATTAAGTATTAAGTAAGTTCCATTTTTTTCTCTGTCCAGACAGAAGCTACAAAATCGGCAAAACAGCCTTTAATTGTGCAATGCGCACATTGATATGCAGGGCGATTGATTTTGTGTGCAGGACGCAGTGCGCAACGCCCACACCGTGTTCGTGTTGGCATTTTTCATTTCAACTCTTTCCCCAAAAATCGTCTTCGCTCGAGAGCTCCTGGTTTCGAAATTACCTCCTTGCCGCGCTTGACATAATTCCCAAGCTGGGAATTCATTTTGGGAGAGCTATTCAACCAGCGGACCTTGAGGCGGAAATTGCCCAGTCATCGGGAATTCGGTCGCTGAGCGGATTTTTTCTCTCCTCAATTTTTCTCTTTCACAATCGTGAGATTACATGTATGTCGACTCCGGATGAAGTTGATCGAACTTTCAATTATCTCAATTATTTTTATCTTGGATTTTGGATTTTGCAGTGAAAAAGCAGCCGATTCTCAGGTCGAGAAGCATCGGGCTGCCGTTTTCCCCTGGTAAGAAGAAATAGCAAATTGAGGTTCTCGAGAGTTCTCTTGGGATGATGCATGTAGTCATAGCAATTCTACCCGACATGCCTCCTTGCGACTAACGAAAAGGAAGTTATGAATGATGCTGTGGTATTTCAGAGTCATCGATATCCGTTTGAGGGGAGGGAAGGCTGTTGCAGCGGAGGACGTCTCAGATTTGTAAGTTCACAGATTTGAAGCTTGGTTTGTGCAGTGCACTACTCATACGGTTTGGTTCTTAAACTTGCCTGACGCTATTTCCAACGTCGTTTTCCAGGAAGTAATCTCTAGGTGGTTGTGGAGGCATCGCTGGACTTCTTTGCTGCAGTTAGGCGAGGTAAAGTTTGGGATTGAGAAGTTTAGTTAGGGTACGACACAGTTCCTCGAGGGTGCAGCTGTAATATCCGATCTTTTTTTTATCCAGCCGCAGAACAGGAATATTCAGAATGAGTAGTTCAGAGGAGGTGTCGTGGATCTCCTGGTTTTGCGGCCTTCGTGGCAATGAATTTTTTTGCGAGGTCTGTATATTTTTTTGTTTTTTTTCTTCGTTGATTATATTACCTGTGTTTTCCAGTTGAACTTCGTTCCGATCGTTCTCATGGTGTTATTCTTGCGTTTAAAAAGGTCGACGAGGATTACATACAAGACAAATTCAACCTGACGGGCCTGAATGAGCAGATACCGCATTATCGCCAGGCGCTCGATATGATTCTTGATCTTGAGCCAGGTGAGAGTGCCAAGGACGAGGCGCAATCGTTCTTCTACTTTGTGGATGTGCTTGACACTAACGAATTCATTGCATTACGATGGATATTTTGCTTTCAGAGGAGGAGCTGGAAGACAATCCAAACCAGAGCGACCTGATCGAACAGGCAGCAGAAATGGTGAGTGAGGTCCCGTTGAGCTCCATATTCGTTTCTTCCGTGTACACGTAGTCATGACATTGACTTTGACCTTATGATTGCAGCTTTATGGACTCATTCATGCTCGATACATCTTGACGAATCGTGGCATCGCACAAATGGTAATCCATCCGTGGAGAGTCTGTTTCGGTTCCCTTTTCGGTTGTCTGTACAGTTGGACTATAGTCAAAGTCCTGAGATTCGAACGACGTCACAGTTCAATTTCTACTTTACTGTCTCAAACTCCAAACTAGAAACGGCCAGCTCCGAGTAAACGGTTCGATAGAAATGAACTCACGTGACCGTTCGAATCTCAGGACTTTGGCTGTACGGTCGTTGGTCAAGCAGTTCGTTCCCAACTCCCAAGACAGTAGTTGTCTACGGGTGTTATCCTGGTACTGCGATGTATTTTCCATTTCTTTGCGTTATAGGTAGATAAATATCAAAACGGTGATTTTGGTCACTGCCCGCGTGTCTACTGCGAAAACCAGCCCGTTCTGCCGATTGGACTGTCAGACGTGCCTGGTACGTGCGTGGTCCACACTCCACAGAGAACGGGCATTAACTTACTAGTACTGCAGATAACCCGCGACACTCCTTTATTCCCTTGATATGCTTTTCCAGGTGAAAGCATGGTCAAGTTATATTGCCCGCGGTGTATGGACGTCTACACGCCCAAATCTTCCCGTCACCACCACACGGACGGAGCGTATTACGGCACCGGATTTCCTCATATGGTTTTTATGGTTCATCCCGAGCTGCGACCGAAACGACCGGCTAGCCAGTTTGTCGCTCGGTAAGGTTTGGGATTCATTGGTTCGGGGTAGTCTGCGTTCATTTGTCCGTCTCTCTCTTTCGCTCTCGTGGTCTGTCTTTCTGTCTTCCTATATGTCTGCCTGCGTGTCTGTCTATGTATGCGTCAATCTTTCTGTTTGTCTGTCTGCCTATATGTTGTGTTTGTCGGTCTGTCTATTTGTCTTGTGTTTTTCTGTCTGTCTGTGTCTGTCTGTGTCTGTCTGTTTGTCTGTCTGTCTGTACTTCACTGCTTACGTCCATTTCTTTCTTGATTGCGAATACGACGGTGTGTCCGGGAGGGCCGGTACAATCAACATTTATTCCGTTTGCAGGCTATTTGGATTTAAGATTCATCCTTTGGCGTATCAGCTGCAGTATTCGGTAATGTTAAGACATTGTAAGTTTCGGAGGATGGTTTTCACCATGGGAATTATTTTGTCCTGCAGGCTTCTACCCAAAATCAGCCGTCGCCCGCTCAAAAGCCGCCGCCGGTACTGACTCGTTCGGAACAGGCACGCGCTCGTGCCCGATCAATCTCCAAGTCGCCCAATAACTCAGACACCGCATTTGGCGTGCCCGTCAGCCAAGGCCGAGCTCCGTGGACCCACGACAAGTGAAGAAAAGTGGGATGGCAAAGCGGGAAATTCTGTGCAGTGTTTATCTTTTGTCTTGCGCGCATTTCTCTTATTCTCAGACACCCACTTTTTTACTTGCTTCCCGCTTGAAAATGCGTTAATCTAGGAGCAGTATGAGGAAGGTGCATACTCTAAGCTTTTCCCGCCCAGAATATTGACATTCTTTACTGGCTTTAGTTTTTGTGGTGTGTTTAGCGAGCTGATATTATATCTGGCTAACTACACTGAACTAGTATCTATTTTACCGTGTGTGGTGGCTTGGCTGTTTATTGCAATTTAAATGTCGTTTTACTATTGTCAAATCTAATATTTATATCAGTAATGAATGTAATAAGAATTCGCTTCGAAATAATTACCAGTTACCACGGTCCAACGTTTACTGTGCAGTGCTTATCCGATTCATTGCCTGTTTTGTCTGTCTGTCTGCCTGTATGTCTGTCTGTCTGCCGGTATGTCTGTCTGTCTGCTTGTATGTCTGTCTGTCTGCCGGTATGTCTGTCTGCCGGTATGTTTGTCTGTCTGCCGGTATGTCTGTCTGTCTGCCTGTATGTCTGTCTGTCTGCCGGTATGTCTGTCTGTCTGTGGGCCGGTCTGTCTGTCCACTTAATTGTCTGTTTGTGTCGGTATGTCTGTCTCTGTCTGCGTAACCTCTATGCCTAAGTTTGGCTCTGTCCAGTGCGGGCAGCGGCAGTCACCATACAATGTCAAGGATGGGTTATTCAAACCATTGTGGCTGCATTATTTTACTGATCCATCAATCAAGCAAGAACGAATTGACTTAACTGTTTCTGTTTCGTAAAATATCAATCAAGCAAAAAGGCGGTAGCAACAGCCGTATATTAAACACCTTGACAAGTCTGTGGATCAGTCAATCAAGCGATGCCACTGCTCCATGCTGGTATAAAGTAATATTTAGTTCGCCAACTCGAAGCTCGCGTGTTTATTTTCCAGCGGCGTGTGGGGCGTTTTTGTTTTCCTTTTGTGTGTGCACCTGTGCCTCGCTCATGCATCGCAACAAATCTGAGTAAAATAGAAAAGCGTGCTCATTCACGTCCGGCGCCACGATCAGAACGTATTTAAACGCGAAATCTGACGCAAGTAGAAAATGCATGACTTTGCTGAGGGAAATTGCTCAATGCACCCAGTCAGTTTCCATAGCGCACATTCAATTTGGAAAACATACTAGGACGTGCTATTTCTACTTGCACTGCTGAAGCATTGATAATTTGCAGCAGAATTTTCACCAGTCTTCTTGTTTCCCAACAAAAACCAACTTTCATTTTTTCCTCTCACATACATCCAGTCTTCTTGTTCCATACAAAAACTTTATTTCTTTGCCTCTCACCCAGCCTCTCACCCACATCTCACAACATCGCATTTCACGGCATATCTTGACTTTTATTCCTCCTAGCTTTTTTGGTGGTTGCTTCCGATCTCTGCCTCAGGATCAGTTGGCAAATATTTCACTTCCTCCAAATTGCCGCAATGGCGGAGAATTCGTTTTTGGGGCTTTCGCAGCAGCAGCGGCAGCTGAATATTTTCGAAGGTAAGTGATGCCCTGCTGGCGGATACTTGCGTACGCTGTTCAATGGAGAATTGTTGAAATAGTTTGAATAAAATGTCAGTTAGAATCAGTTCAGTCCAGTTAGATTTTTAATTTGTGTTTAATCAACTGGCAATCGATCAATCAAGCGCCAAGCAATCCCAAATAACAATGTACTTGTAGTGCCACGATTATAACGGTCAGTTTTTACACGCGGGCAGCACACTCGGCCTGTGTGTGTTATCTGTGTGCCAGCTTGTGACAGAGGTGCGTGTGACGGAGGCGGGACTAAACCGACCGTTATAATCGTGGCACTGCAGTTTGCAGTCATACTACTGCGTAGTTATCAAACTAGGCAGTCTCATCCTTCATTCCTGACTTCTGAGAGGTTTGTAGCCAGTATATTTTTAGAAAACAGCACTTCGGGTTTTGGGACTTCTGTTTTCGAATGCAGACGTGCGACACACTCGGCCTGTGTGTGTTGTCTGTATTGTCTGCTGTCTGTGTTGTCTGTCAATCCGCTTCCCAACGACAATCGCCCTTGCAGAACAAACAAAACACATGGCCAATCAACCGACAAAATGACCACTTGCCTTGACCCGTTGTTTATTATTAAATATTGTCTTAAGTATGTTTTAAATAAAATGTGAAATAATGTTATCTTAATATTTAAAGTAAATTTCAGGACTATAAATAAATAAATGCTTGTTATAAATACCGATTTAATTGTTTCGTTACAGCCGAGATTTCCGAGTCCGACACTGATGCTGACCGCTCGAAGACCGCCACCCAGGAATCTAATACTTCATCCACTGCCGACGAGTCCTCCGTTTCCCCCGACACTGCCCAGGCCCAGCAGTCGAAGCGACCCCTTCAGCAATTGCAGCAGCAACAACAATCTTCCGGCAGCACCATCAATTATGCCAGCACTTCTGCAGGAGTTACCCTCAAGAAGACAAAGTCCGGCTCGGTGCGTGGTCCCGGTTTGGGACGTAGCGCGTCGCGCTCGCAGATCGCCACTAAGACGACCCATCTTCAGCAGCAGGCTGCTGGCAAAGCTGCACCGGTTCCGGCGGAGTTCACGACAACTTCCGACCCGGAGTCCGAGCGTCACGACGACAATGAACCGGAAATGAGTGTGCCAGCATCACGCGAATCTTCCCGTGGATCGGTAACTCAGTCATCCCCGGCCCCGCAACCGATCGCGCCTGTTTCCGTTTCCATCGCTCGACACGCGGAACGAAGCAAGCCAAACGCCAAGTCCTCGCAGACGACCAGGAAGACGACCAATTTGACGGAGCGAAAGACGACCCAAGCGAGCGGCGGGAGCAGCAATAAGCGCAAGCAGTCGCATCCGCATCGGCGAGAGGACATGCAGTTTGCAGAGGCGTTGTTGGAGGAGGTGGCAGCTTCGCAGCAGCAACCCAGTACATCTGGCAGTCGCGGCGGAGGAGGTGTCCGTCGAAATGTTGGAGGTAACGCGGTTGCCGGCCGGCGAGCCAATCAGCTGCAGTCAGCGCAAAGTAGCCAGCAGAATATGCTGCACCGTCAGCGGGGACGAGACGGCGCTTCTCTACCGAAAAAGAAGAAGCCGAAGAAGAAGGGGATTGCCAACGTGGTACGATTGCGAGATCTGCGGAAGGAGATGAACAAGTATGTACAATGTGGGCTTTTCATTGTTGGGTAGCTGTTTGTGGGGCTTCTGGTTGCTTTTACACGCTATAGTTCATTGAGCGAACGATTTTCCTCTCACAGGCCTCCGAAGATGGTGATTCCGTTGAGAATCTTTACCAGGTGCGTGCGTGAACTCTGCCCCGAAGCCATGGATGGGGGCTCGTTTCGATTCCAGAAAGAAGCGCTGACCGCATTGCAGGTAAGGAGGAAGCTTGGAAAATAGCATGATGTAGCATTAGTTGATCTGGATGGGGTTTTTGTATGTTCATAGGAGGCTGCGGAGTATTATCTGATGACGGTGTTCGAGGATGTGAACATGCTGGCGGTCCACGCCAAGCGAGTCACCATCATGCCCAAGGTAAAAAGCATTTTGCACATTAAGTATTGTTATTTGGCTTGGGAAAAATCTTTGCTTCAGTTTTAATTGTCCTTGTTTTTCATTATTCTCTCCGCGAAGGACGTCACACTGGCGATGACCCGTAAGTTGAGCCGTCAATTCAATGGCATTGCAGTCAATCGTGTAGCGGTCAAGTTTGTAATATAAAACTACATCCTTGATGTCTCTTTATTTGGTTTTAGTGATCCGGCGTCACAGGGAGCAAGTTGGTTTGAAAGGATAGCCGAGTCGAGTTTCGGTGGTGGAATTCTATGGAAGTTGGTCAACAGTGTGGAGATTTTGATTCGCGCGTTTGATTCGCGTTTGATTTTGTTCGCGTTTTGCGCCACATTGCGGCGCCTAATTTTATTAAATTTTTGGTTTGGTTTGGAAAATATCCAGTTTCTCTCAGAAAGCGGTCTTTTCTATATTTCTCTGATTTTCTCACGTTCTTTTCTTTCTTTGTTTTTACTTTGATATTACTACTGTCTCCTCGTCAGGTTGATAGCAGGATTTGGTAATAAGGATGGCGACCTGTTTTAACATTCGTTCTTATAGTATCAAAAGTTTCCTCCTACTTCCTGCTGGATTTTTGATTTCTTGCCTAACGACATTTCGCCACTTCGTGCTTCCCCTAACAAACAATTGATTAATTGATTGGTGTCTTTCATTGTGTTAGTCGCCGGAATGAACAAAACGAACGGAGAACGTATAATGAGGCCCGTTGAACAGCATTCATA
>LRSR01010746.1:0-15128 GCA_001579985.1 Hypsibius dujardini | reverse complement strand
ATTGATTGAACCACTGCTCTGTATGAGGCTTCTTTATATTGGATAACACTGACATATTATTACCCGATGATAGATCTATAGATCATTTGTTACTATACATCACCGATAGATAGATTGATTGATTGGTTGTTCTCGGATGACACTAATCACTATCACCCGATAAATCTGCAGATCCATTTACTGGTCAAAGGATTGATTGATTGATTGGTCGTTTTGGATTTAATCAACCAACTGAGAACACTGTATATGAATATTTTAATTTAAGTTAATAAATGGTGTTTTTTTCTCGTCTGTGTATTGTGGAGGTAATGCTGATTTAATGTTGTCCTTATTTTTCTTGTTCAAGGTCAGAGCGACTTGCTTTGGCGTACAACAATCGCGGCCTTGTCCGTTACCTGCTGGTCGATTTTGAGGCGGCAATTCACGATTTCACCGCGGCCTTGCAGTTGAACGACCAGTTGGCTGTCGGCTTTTACAACCGCGGACTTGTTCACTACAGACTCGGTAGGGCTACGAACACGCTCGCATCACCGCCCCTGAAGCAGCCGGATGTATATTTAAGACAACAAAAGTCGATCGATACAACAATCAATCAATGAATCCGAACTCATACAGACGATCAATACAACAATCAATCAATCAATCAGAGTTCATACAAACGATCAATACAACAATCAATCAATCTGAGCTCATATAAACGATCAATACAACAATCAATCAATCTGAGCTCATCCAAACGATCAATCAAACACTTTCATACGTAGACTTCCGCTTCGTCAAAAAAGAAGAAGGATGTGTGAGATTCCTAACGTTTTTTTGTTTTTGGTGAGCAGGACAGTTGGAACAAGCCTTGCAGGATCTCGGAGAAAGTCATCGGCTTGATCCCGATTTTCAGTCAACAAACGACGCCCTCCACCAGACCATTCTCGAAAAGAGCACCTGGCTCTCCAACCCATCTTCTCCCGAATAAAGCTTTCCTGTATGTGTATGGTGTTGGTTTATTTGAACAATGGTTGATCCATGCTCCATGTTTTTATTAACATTGTTCCATGCTTGACAGGTGATAATTTTTGTACATGCGCAATTCGGCGAGCTCTCCTAAAGTATTCCTCGCTGCATCTGGTCTCTCATCTTCTCATTTTCTACCAATTCGACGGCACGTTGCTCGGGCGTTTAGGGCGAAGGATTGTGGAGGCAGGTTACGTCATACGCGGTTATCGAGAATGGAGAAACCCTCTTCAAGTTTGCACAGCTTGATGCGGTAACCTTGAAAGAATTGTTGGATAATCAGATCTGCTTATGTAATTCCGCTGATTCCGAGTTTTCGCAAACGATCCACGTGCCGGCCGGCTTTTATGTATAGTGCCTGCCTGCTTATTGCCGGCCTTGTTTGAAAATTTCTTCTGTTCTACTGCCACGGGTAAAGGTGCTGCCACTTTGTGACAGTTTACATCGAAACCAGACTATCCCCGAGGGCAATGATACATGTTCACTGACAAAACGGACAGACAGACAGATAGGCAGACAGGCAGACAGACCGTCAGACAGGCAGACAAACCGACAGACAGACAGGCAGACAGACAGACGGACAGACAGACAGACAGGCAGACACGCTGGCAGACAGGCTGGCAGACAGACAGGCAGACAGTCTGGCAGATAGACAGGCAGACAGACAGGCAGGCAGACAGACAAACGGTAAGAGTATGCGGACGTTCAGCTGCTGTGCACGGACTGGTCGTACTCGCTAACTCGAATAACATCAATTCAATAGACCGACGTTTTACTGCTTAATAATAAACTGACTAGACGAAGAGGGAATAGATTGTGTAATCGCTCTGTCATTACGTAATTTTCTTTCGGAAACCCGGAAACCAGGAGATGAGTCGTTACTATGATGGCGTCCCTGGGAGCAACCGGCGTGAGGTCCTGCTTGATCGATGCGTCGTTGCATCTTTTGGTTACCTAATCGTCTGCATATATATGTGTGCATTGTGGTTTAACGGTACACTGCGCGGAAGAGAATATACTTCGACAGGGCGACTGCAGCGAGAGTTGCATAATCAAAAAACAGGATAGCGTGCGCACGAGCGGAAACAAGGATTGGACTGAGTCGATTGTGTGACTCAACCTGTTACGTAAGGGTTAATGTTTGTGACTGTCCCATCGTACTGACAATAATGCCTAGCAGTTCACACACGTGCGACATGATAGCTTAACTGGACATGGCTAGGCACTAAAAATAGTTGAGAAGATAGGTCTGGAAACCGAAATTCTGCCGGGAATCTGTACCGTACCGAGTACATCGACCCATTTTTTACTGAGCCTGTTCAACCTGAATGCATGGTATTCCCTTCTACTGTATTATAACTGTCTCACTTGTAAGTGTAATCCATTTGTTCTTTCCTTATTATCCGCCTGTAACAGCAGCAGCCGAAGCCCATCAGCTATAAAAATGAGTTGAACAACTCCTTGTGAATTCTTCTTTCAAGAGAAAGAAGAAACACCGTAGGCTTGCAAGCGCAACCAAGCCATTTTAAACAAAAGAACGTGTGCTGTAGTACAAAAAATGCGCGCAGCAACTTATAGACGTAAAAACCAAGTACAAAAACAAAGCGCCGTAAAGGAACATCCGTGGCAGCAGACACAGACACGTTAGGAATCAGAAATCGGTAGCGAAACACTAAATAGAAACACAAATGACTTAATCTAATCAAACGGAATAGGGTGAAAGCTAAATTTTGAACATGGCACCAGAAGGAGGCATTGAAAAGAAACACCGTTTGAAGGTCTTGCTCACGAAGTCAACTGTGTGGTCAGGCCAACCGATTCAGGTAAAGTTGAGGGCGCAGTCAGCTCGGCATTTTCCGGTATAACGACTAGGCCCGACGGAGCGACGTCGGTGGAAAGGGGCTCCAACGGTCCATCATAACGCGCCATGGCTTCGACCGCGTCGCGGTTCTCGAAAACAGCTTTCGCAAATTGCTGGAAGACGCGCTCGACGTAATTGGTTCCAAACGGATTGCGCCCTACAAAAACCATTCCAGTTTTGTCGTACTCTCGATGCTACAGTTCGTTACTTCCCGTCACACCACCCACCTTCCAGAAATCCTATATGCCCGCCGTGAGAAGTAACGAGAATTGCGAGATTGGGATTGGAAAAATCCTTCGGAATGGCTGAAATAAGGGAGACAAAAATACAGAACACGGTTGGATGCTGAAGAAGCAGCGTCGGGGATAAAACGGATTCAGCATCGAGAGCCTCTTATGCTTATTCGTACCGGCGTAAGGACTGAACACATCGTCTCCTGCATTTAATGCCAGAATGGGAGTTTTCAGATGCTCGATCTTGTCGTGAAGCGTCACGGACTTGGTAGTATTCGTCGGCATTTGCGTAGCCGAACATCTTCGCTGTCAAGTGATTGTCAAACTGCCGCAGCGTCCGGACGTCTTGAAGGCCTTCGAGATCATAGGCAGTCCCAAGCACGTCTGAATTTCTGCAATCATACACATTCGTTTGTGACGAAGCGAAAATAAAAAGCCATATCACGCGGGAGACTCAAGTCTCGCTCTTAGGTAGATGGACCAATTTTCAACAACCTTAGTACATTGTTTATATACAATGTACTAAGGTTCTTGAAAATTGGTCATATACTGTAAGATCAACAAGATTGAGTACACTGGAGGGTCCGGGGTATGGGCAAAAGGGACGGAACAGGGGGTGGTCAGGTGGTTGATTGTTCGACTGTTTGAAAACCACCCCCTGCCCCGCCCCTTTTGCCCCTCCGGACCCTCCAGTGTACTCAATCTTGTCACTGACTGTAGACATCACACAGAAAAACGGATAAGCAAGAAGACACCGACAGAGAAACACAATCATCCGTTTCATCAACTCTAGTTTTTTTACTTCGAACTGTCTCGACAGGACAGTTCGAAGTAAGAAAACTAAAACGGAGGGACAGACAAAAAACAAACAGGCAAAAACCGCAAACTTATGCAATCGACCCTAATCAGCATTTTCGGTATCAATCAACCCAGGCGTCGGGTCAGGACGAATAGTAAGACTGCCCATACTTTTGCACGGCATCACAAAGGGCTCTGGTCAGCATCCGATTAAACAGCAGCCAATTCAGCGGCTCCTCCAGCGCTTTCGCAGATTCGAAAAAATTCCAGGCCACCGACACAGTCATCACAGCAAGGAGCTGGCTATGCTCGTTTGCCAGTCCACACCGCGCCAAGTAATTTGTCAGAAGAATCCTGAAGGCAGAGAGAGAGGATAAAGCCTTCACTTTTTTTACACGAGACCGTAATAATGGCACGAGACATTACGCAACGGGGTCGCAAAATCGGCACTTACCCGCCCAAGGATACGCCGATTGCCAAAATAGGAACCGCGGGGTAGCGTTGTTTGAGGTGGCGAATGACTTGTGCGACATCGGTAGTATCAGCTGGAATTAGAAGCGGGGACATAAACTGGCCATCAAAAATCGTTAAACGATTTCCCAGTGATGGCGCTCTCCAAAATGCATTCAACCACTCTAGAAAGGACATTAGCAGTGTGACGGTAACCTACCCATGAAACAAGCTTTTAAATTGCCGGTCGCTCCCCGATAATTCATCACAACGGCCGTATAGCCCAGCTGTTCTACCACTTGCACTAAGCCTTGAATGTAGTTCCGGGAACTGTCTCCAGTCATGCCTGAAAGACAGGAAAGCCCAATTTGTTAATCACAAGCAGGGAAAGAGCAATTTGCCAAACGTGAGACCGAACCTGGCAATATTAACACTATCCCGGTCGGTTCGGGGACCTTCTCCGGCAAGGTGGTGGTCGGAACATTTTCCTCGATCAAGGGCTTACTGCTAGACTGACCGTCCGTTTCCGACTCATCAACATCATCCTCAACGGTTGGTGCCGAGTCAGCTGGTTCTCCCGCAGCAACGGCCTGTCCGTCAACTTCGAGGTTGGGTGCCACTTCAACGGAAACCCGCGTCAGCTGCGGTAAACCCGAAAACGGCTTGAAATTCGAGATCATTTCTGGGATCTGTAACGCGGGCATTTTCAAGTGCGGCAGAAAGTAGTTGTAATAATAAGTCAGCGAATCGAACAGTGTGGCTGACTGACTATCCGCGGCGGTTCCAGCCCGTTTCGTCTCCAACAGGTTCGCAGCAGCGGCTTCCAAATCCTCACCCACTAATCCGGTAATCTCTAAATCATCCAAGCCGAATTCGAGTTCTCCGTCGGGAGAGTGGCTCGGAACGGGCGACTCTGCGGCGTCCTTCTCCATCCGCTCGATCATGTCCGAAGCAACGTCGGATGAGCCACCATCGTCCGAGTCGAAAAAGTCTATCTCCGGCGACGGTGCTCGCTCCGATAAGGCCTGTGCACCAAGCGGACTGTATGCGCCGGAATCATGCGATTCCGTGTCGGACTGGAGAGATTCAATGTGGGTGATTTCAATGCCCGCCACGGAGGCAGACCGTTTCAGTGGGCCAAAATAAGGGATTTGGAATTGAGGGAGACGCATCGTTGGGATTTGCAGCTGCGGCAACCGAAGATGCGGTAATGAATTGTAGTAGTGACTGAGGGAATCGAGGAGAGAAGATGGAATGACCGGGATGGAAGTCGGTGATTCCGGTTTCAGGCGAGCATCCCACCAATCCAGTGCGAGCTCTGCTCCATCCGCAGTTTCAAATACTTCTCTGTAAAGAAAAGCAAAACAAAAAGCAGATAGAGACTTGATTAATCAAGCCTAACAGCTGCAGCGATGATCAATGGATGATCATTCGATAAGTTTCCGTCCGCATTCTCAATTGAAGAAAAGGAGCCGCAAAGGCAAATCGAACAATCAAACAACGACTCACCTCATATAGGGGTGCGATAATCCCCGATGCCGTCCAAGGGACGCTACAATCGTCATGAGTCGAGATTCGTGCATCAACGGTGGAGGTCGGTACTCCTCCTTCAGGATCGGGAGATGCTCCTTAAGCAGCTCCCGGAATTCTCCCTCACCGCCGAACAGCTCCGGAATCTGGTGAGCAGAAAAGCTTACATAGCCTACTCTTGCAGTTCCTGCGCGTTTTTAATCAACAAAATAGACCAACATACCTGTCCACAGTTCTTGGTGTAATAATAAGCGTAATAAAGAGCTCCTGGGACGCCGGAGAGCAGGTACACGGGCATCGCCATCTCAGAGAGATTTTCAAAGTCAAAGTCAATCTGTTCCATAAAAACGTGCCCGCAACCACCTTGCCGCACAGGAAAGCGCAGCCGGATCAGGGGGGATTAAATCTCATCAACAACAGTAACAGCGGACTGGATCGGAAGGATAATTACATTGGACCACCGAGAAAATTCCGAATGCGTTCACGCAAAATCAACCCACGACACTTTATGGCAAATAACCCACCGATCCGCTCGTTGTTTGTTGACAGGAATCACAAAGTTTCCACCCACCAAGTTGGGTTGAGATTTCCAAGAGCGAAATCGATTCGGAGAAAAAGAAGCACGCCAAGCACCACTGATCGCAAATCAAACAAACGATGAGTCACACGGAGTCTTTGGTGGGTACTCTCTTTTAAAAAAACTCTATTAAAAAAAAACTCTTCCGCTCTTCCCAGGGGGCTGTTGCCGTAGAATTTGTCCGGATTTTTAGACAAGCGTCATCAAAGAATTCCAAGTGGGAAAATGTAATCCCGAGTCCGGAAATCAATCGGTCAAGTTGGAATACGAAAAAAAAACGTCACAAGCGAATTGGGAGAATTCGGCTGGATAAAAAACACGGTTCGTAGCTGTTATTCGCAGTTCCTCCGACGAATGAAAGAATGGAATTGGAAATTCGGCCAATTTCGCAAGACGAATTCTCCAGTCACGACAATTTCCGAAGCGGAAGACGATATTTTCCAACCTAATCCAGAGTTTGAGAGACGGTAGAGTGTCAGATGATAGAAGACGAGTTTAGAATAAAAGCAGAAATTCCTGACGAGGCTCGAGGGGATGTTTAAGTGCAGAGTCGCGTGTTAACGCGGATTATCGAAATAGCATAAAATAAAATGACGGTTTATGGCCCAGGCGAAAAACGGAAAAACGGCCCTCTAAATAATAATTTTTCCTTGTTGGTTGCAGCGAGCGCGATGTTGACAATTTACATTCGCCAGCACATGGGTGCAGCCGCCGCCGCAGCGTTTCACCTGGAAAATAAACAGACAGTCTGATTCATCAGCGACAGTGAGACGTGAGACTTGTTGTCGACTGATCCACTTTTCGCCCTTGAAGGGTTGCGCCGATAGTCATGCGTGACAAGGAATTGCACAGATCGCCAACAACACTGAGGAAAATTTTGAATTGACGTCCGGTGCCGTCTGGCGATTTCAAAAATCCGTCATCCTTTATTCGTGATATACTGTTCACATCGTAGGCGCTGCGCCTATTCCATGACTTCTCTATTATCAGTGCTAATACTAGTAATTATTTGCTTGATTAAACTAAAAGCTCGTCTGCAAGCGAGGTGCGCCTAGATAAAATTACCCTCGAAGTATATGGGAGTTGGAAAAAATATTAAAGCTTAGACGGCCATTAAACAATCAGAGCAGTCTGAGCAGACGTGCTCGGAACGTGCGGTTCGCCGTAGTTCTGCCGGCCGGCTTTAGGTTATTTATGAGTATGAGGTGAAATCTGTATTTCGGTTCACCCTCCACTTGGTCGATAAATCGGCTCACTCATGGGTTTCTCTTTTATGGCGGGTGCTTGATTGTTTGATTATTTGTACTATATCCCAGTATACTATGGCTTTTCTAAAATCAAACAATCAAGCACCTGCCATGAAAGAGAATTCCTTGAGTGAGCTGATTCATCGACCAAGTGGAGGGTGAGCCGAAATACAGACTTCTTCTCCTCATACTACAAGTACTACCGATAAACCCGTACATTTAGTATGTAGACTTCGTGAAAGTATTTCGAGTCTCTGCCAGGACCGGAAGAAGAGCCATCAGATAGACAGTCTGCGACATGATGTGTACGATAAAACTCAGTGAAACTAGAGCATCGGCCGGCACCTACCAGAGTCGACGAAAATAGCTCGAACAATCCGGTTCCTGGTTTCTCTCTGGCAAGCCGACAACACACGTTAGTGTTTAAGAATTAGTGAGAGTAATAAGACTTTCAGCAGAAAGAGACAACGAGAACGGTTCCATGAAAACGTTTTCATTTGGCAGAAGACAAATACAGAGTACAGATGCAACTTCGCACAGGTTGCAATGCATTACCGCACACTGTCTACAAGTAGAATGAGAATGTACTAGCGAAGTACGCAATAGCTTAAAACAAAAACAGACAAACTTCAAGATTAACATCAGCGTTGGGTTCCTTCCGTTATTTGGCTCATTCTTGCGAGGCAAGGGACTGTTCCTTGCGAGGCAAGGGACTGTTTACACAAATTAAGCAAGTCCACAGAACAAGCCGGTGGGGAGGGACGGGGTAGAAAATCAATGACATGGGACTTCCTTCTGGGGCTATTATGACAGCGCAGAACAGAAGGCTGACGACGTGGGGTAAAACCACAAATCCGAATGGAGATCAATATTAAGCCAACGGGATGTTGTTGTTCTGGCAGTGAAAAGAGAGGTCCGTGGGGCGATGATTTTTTTCAGCTGCTAATCTGCTTCCGCTTTCGAGTCCTCTTCGTCGTCGTCCCCTTCCCCGTCGTCCTCTTCGCCCTTGCTAGAGCCCTTTTTCTTCCTGGAAAAAGAGACAGCTCGAGTAATTTGAACCGGTCCAAATTTGTTCATATTTCAATAAAAGGGGGTCTCGCCGGGTTCAATCGATATGGTAGACAGTAGTACAGACGAGCAATCTTTGCCTGAATCATCTTGTCTCTAGTCTGGTAAATCCCGCTGTTTGCTTACGCATTAGCTACCAATTTTTGTTTTCAGATCTGTAATTTTATTACTTTTAAGTGAAAAATAAATACGTTCATGGTATGATAAACCTTGCCCCTTGTGTCGTTTAGCCTATTTTCTGGACTTAATGTCTGTATGTCTTAATGTCTGCATGTCTTAATGTCTTAATGTCTGTATGTCTTAATGTCTGTATGTCTTAATGTCTGTATGTCTTAATGTCTTAATGTCTGTATGTCTTAATGTCTGTATGTCTTAATGTCTGTATGTTTGTATGTCTATCTGCCTGTCTGTCTATGTCTGTCACGTCGAGTTGCCTGGTGGTTCACAGTCTGACTTTCGTCTCAGAGACATGACTAAAAAGTCCACATCACGATCAACTTACTTGAAGCAAGGATAACAAAGCGTTCGGATGGTAGTCACATTTCCCGCAGCATCCTCATCCCACTACGAGAGTAACAACAAAAAGACGTTTAGACCTCATGTCAGTCGCAAGCCCTTGAGCCGATTCTGAAGACAGATTTCGAAAGGATAAAGGAACCAGTTACTTACATCAGGCTGCCAGATGCAGGCACGACCTCGTTTGCCTTCAAGATTCGGCCGACTGGCTCCACACAACGAACAGACCGCACACCCATGGCAAAGCCACCTTCCATGCGGTATTCTGGGGACTCCGACGCAGAAATTGTGATAGCCCCGGTCGCAGAAGTCGCAAAACATTAGTTTCTCCTGTAAGCAGCCGGTAAGACATGTGACCATAAACACCAAAAATGATCCAGGAGCAGTCTCACCTCTTGAGCAGGGCTGTTGCATTTCAGGCAGACTTTACAGTCGGTGCACTGCCATTGGTAGGTTTGAATTGCAAATAAGGTGCCCTTCGAGAGGTGCATGCAGCTGGGATGAACTGTAAGAAAATCAGCATACCAATCAGCTTTTCAAGTATAAAGCTCCAAAAATTAATACGCGAATAAGAAGGCATACTCAATTTAGTGCAGTTCGAACACCCGATGAGGGTCTCGCTGGCCAGTTCAGCCGCTGTCGGTTCAGCAGGCTTTTTCTTTCCTCTCTTCTTTTTGGCCGGCTTGACGACTTCGGCCGGTGGCAGTGGGGGCTGATACGCTCGTGTGTGGCAGTTGAAACAGGTGTTTGCTGGGCAGGGTGGAATCTCGATCGGCAATTGGAGCACAGCAACGGGGGGAACAGGTTCTTTCTGAAAAGTGGGTCAAATATCAACCAAGATGTCCATTTCTACTAATTGTCGTTGCGAAAATATTTACCATAGTGAGAAGGCACATTTATCGAGATTGAAAGCTAAAAGTACCGTACAGACATCCCGGAAATGACGCTCATAAACAACACACATACACATAACTAGGAATGGCATCAAATGTCAAATGTCAATTCAAATCAATTCAAATCAAATCAATTCAAATCAAATCAAATCAAATCAAATCAATTCAATTCAAATCAAATTTTCATGACAAGAAGGAGTGATAAGAAATCAAATGATCAAATGACTTTCAATCAAATCAAATCAAAACTGTAACTTTTCGTCATTTGATGCCACACATACACATAACAATAATGACCCGGACAACAGCACAAAAACACGGGCAAATATACATCAAATCATCTGATGCAGCTGCACCAACCTCGGGGGAGAGGACGACACTGAGCGTGTCGACATCCTTTTTCAATGTCCGACCTCGACCGGCAGGCGTTGGTGTTATCGCTGATTCGGGTTTCATGTCGTAAATCGTCTTGACGGGCGTGAAAGGAAGGACCCCTTCGTGTACGGCGTTATTGGTTGCGCTTCCAGTGAGATCGGACATTTCGATGTCATCTTTCTCGTCCAAATCAGAATCGTCCGCATCGGATATCTGGCCGTTAGCGTCGATGCCTCTCATCTTTCGGAACTCTTCGGCGGACAGATTCAGACAGTGCACGGCAAACGGTGGCGCAGTGTGGACCGTCGTCGTCAGCGGCAAATAACCGAGTTCCTTAGGAGAAAATCTGCAACGCACAAACAAACGCGATTAGGCCGGTCAACAAAAGTAAACTAAACAGTTGTGAATTGTGGTTTCACTCGACCCGATCCACCAAGCACCAGCAAAGGTACAGCAGCCTATTGGAATTTGGAATCAATTCAAACATACGATGACCGTTGGAAACTGATCACGCATTTTCACATTAAACTTACTCTTGATTATTTGCTATATTTGCCATTCAAACACAAGATTCGCTCAAAACGGAAGTTTTGTCGCTTATAGAAAGTACTACTAGTACATTAAAAACCCACGTTCAACAAAATAAATAGTATATATAAGACTGGTTCACTAACTGTTATATAAATAAATAAATAAATCAATCAATCAATAAATCAATAAATAAATAAATCAATCAATCAATCTTTCGCCGCTGCATCCAATTTTTCATGTTCAAATTCAAAGCTTCCTGGATTCATTACCGTGTAAGCAACTCCCTACCCCATATCCATTAAATTATATAAGGAAGCTTACATGGGTACAGAATCGGAGTATTGTGGAGGCGAAAACATGAGCGCAGCGGGATATGCGCCAGTCTTCTTGGCAAAGAGGTTGGGTGCTGGTCCTTGCAGATTGCCTGGCCGCCTGAACGGACCGCTCCCACTCCGCGCCTCGACCAGCTGCATCTGGTAAAGCTCCGAATTGGGGGCTAACACCCGCACGCTCCGTCGAGGCACGTGGACAAGCTGCAATAGGAAGCGGTTCCATTCATGAAAAATAACGTCGCCATATGGATCAATCAATCAATCAATCAAGTGACTGTAGCCTCGGAGAAGTAGATATCGCTCAGCTCGAGTTGCTTGATTAGTTGATTGAAGGGACTGACATGATTTTCTAGCTTACATTGGTCTGCAGATCAAAATAATTCTTCCGTTCCGCAACGCGCTGCTGATTGAGGAATGTGTTGTATTTAGTGACGGACTTCAGGGCCCGCTGCCGCTGTGCCCGTAGACGGTGTTCGCGGTTTTGATGTGCGGTGAGGATGGACGCCTGAAGGGACACAGCGGAGGCTTCGTTACTGTTGTGGTCGTTCGACTCGCTCAATTGCGATCCAGTGGGATCAGACACCGCTTTTGCTGTGGACTTCGAGGATGCCCCCGTTACGCTGGGAATTTCGGTAGAATTCCTCGCTATTTCTGAGACATCCATTGTGAATCTGGGCAGAGAGATTACTCAGTACAGTACAGTACTATCAGTTAGAAATTGGACAGTTTTGCGGAGTGTAATAAGCATCAGCCAGTCGGTACAAAATGTGCAGCCGAAGAGAACAAAATGTTCGCTCGCGGAGAACGAATTGTTCAGCCGTGGAGAACAAAATATTCGCTCGCGGAAAATAAACTCACTCCTGCCAACGATCATCGTACGAGTACCGGTACCTTTCATTTATTTTTGTTTTATAACTTAAAAAATAAAATATTTTTCTCGCTAACTAAGCCACAAAAGGTTTTACAGGTGCTAAGAAATCCGTTCTATTAGAGGTAGCCATGTGATGTGACAGACAAACGGAATGAACAATTTAATCGCCCAATGGTCAATCATCCACGTGATGCGTGATCGTGCCACGCCTTCTGTTCTTTGTCCGTATTTGTGCGAGTTGTGAGCATTACTGAATACTGAATGACTAAAAAACTGAAACAGGGCAAGCATTTTTAGTCATGGATGGATGGTTCAATTATTTGCATTTACATTGTAGATCATGGAAGTGTACATGTATGCCTGAACGGTAACGGTAAGCTTAATCAAATCTCATAATCTTTAGCCCGTGCAAAAGATGAAACAAAAGTGCCGGACAAAGAAACACGCCCCGTTCTACGCCGTCTTGGGCCCAATTATTTCAATCCAATATCCGTCCGGGTCCTGAATAAATGCTAGCCCTTTCATCTGCCCTAAAAGGAGAAAGATAAAAACGGTTTTAGATAAAGCCGATAAAACCGATAGTATAACGATAAAATTAGTACCGCCATCAGGTTTCTTGATGAATTTCACTCCGAGTTGTTCGAAGCGTTCACAGGCCTTGTAGACATCCGGCACCGTCACCGCAATATGTCCTAAACAGTAAATCCATTTCCGGTATTATTGGTTCTTCTACTTCTAGAGGAACGGAAACAATTGAGAGAACTGCATGCTGGCTTACCGAAACCTCTTGGTTCGGAATTTCCGTTGTGATACTTCGAGTCGTCATTCTCCGTGCCCCAGTTGCTGCAATGATAATGTCAATTGTAAATCAAAATACACAAGGACCAAAATCAAAGTCTATTCAAGGTGCGTTACTACAACCAACAAGATTGAATACACTGGAGGGTCCGGGGAATGGGCAAAAGAGGCGGGGCAGGGGGTAATTTTCAAACAATCGAACAATCAACCACCCCCTGCTCCGCCCCTTTTGCCCATACCCCGGACCCTCCAGTGTACAGTCAACGACAAGATTGAATACACTGGAGGGTCCGGGGAATGGGCAAAAGGGGCGGGGCAGGGGGTAGTTTTCAAACAATCGAACAATCAACCACCTGACCACCCCCTCCTCCGCCCCTTTTGCCCATACCCCGGACCCTCTAGTGTACTCAATCTTGTCGTTGATTGTACTGTACACCAAACATACGGTACGTACTGGCACAGCTCAAGGATCGCCTTCCGACTGAATAACCAAATTCGTCTTTCGTCATCGCCTTTTGGCATGTCTCCCTCGGATTCATATCCCATGAAGTAATTTGTAAACTTTCCGGCCTCCATGTCCATCTTCCGCAAGAGCCTGTGAAATAAAGAATGCAGCTAATACACATTTGAGACGCAACTGCTTTGCCCATTGCCCCGTACGGGTTTCATCACGGGATTATGTGATACAGTACGGTTTCGGTGCCGTACCTCATCCCAAGGACGCGGCTGTAGAAATCGAGAGAGATCTTCGGATCTTTGATGCGAAACATCGTGTGGTTGAAGATAAAGTCCTGCATAATTGAAGAACACATAATTCAAACACAAACAATCAATCAATCAATCGATCTATCACTCAATCAATCAATCAATAAATGGACTATGGGGACTATACGCTACTGCGCAAGTTGCAGTCGCACGCATTAGTACTTCCGCTAGAAATCTGTAGAGTTCAAATTCTGTAGGTCCGTACTCTTGATCTTACCTTGGTGGCATCCTCCTGTCCCGAGGTAAGCCGAGTTGCTTCTTCATTGGATAGCGCCATTAGAAGGCGGCTGAAAGGAATAAGCGCTGAACAAAGAGCAAATGACACGCTGTTACCGGAAACACCAGTCGACCAGTTGTTGGAATAGCTCGCAAAATACTCATACACAAAAACATAAACAAAAGAAACGTAATTTGCTCCGACGCCACCGGTCTCGGTCCTCTGAAACTAAAATCTACCGAGCGGCTTGAGTACCGACCCTGTTTCCTTGTGCGGTGCGACGCGTACACCACACAGGGCCCAGATGATAGTAGTGAGTAGTGACGCGACATTTCTTAAGTGATCGCGGCGGCGGCGCCTGCGTCGCTCTTGCAAGCGGTGCCGTCACTGCCGTGCATGTTAATGTACAGTAGAAGTCCTCATATTTTGCGTACGTCACAGGCATGTTTCTATTCCGTGCCTTGTCTCGGCGTAGTTTCGTTATGGGGCAAACGTATTGAAACGGGCATGTGACGTACGCAAAATATGAGGACTTCTACTGTACCGCAATTTTTTTACTAGAACTTGCTGGTACATTTCAGAAGCTGGTCGGTTAAAAATTCTGTTGTTTTTTTAGAAGAAGTAAGAGTTTTGATGGATATTTTTTTGGATGGTAACCTCTGCAACCCGATCGAAAAGGGAAAAAGCAACTTCACGCCTCAGAAGTCGTCGACGTCGGTTATTCGTTCTTCCTGAACTCGGGCTGCGGCGGACTCGATTAGGAATTCACGACAGCAGTGGTGTGTCGTCAAAATTGATCAGAATTACCGGATTGATAGTGTAATAAGAAGAAAACAGCCGTATGTATACTGGCAGTGCCAATCAGCGGTACCTTCGATGACCAGGGAATCCGCCCCTCTGTTGACCAATGGTCCAGTGCAACATGCATTTCTATTCACTGCAGCCAGTGCTACAGTGTATAGTAGCTGCAGCACCTACCCCTGAACAAGCCCTGCAGTCTGCAATGCAGCGCCGTTATGGGGCAAGGGGGGGTTAGGACAAGGGACGGGGGGTGTTGT
>LRSR01010743.1:0-12186 GCA_001579985.1 Hypsibius dujardini | reverse complement strand
GTCTGTCTGTCTGTCTGTCTGTCTGTCTGTGTCTGTCTGTCTGTCTGTCTGTTTGTTGTCTGTCTGTCTTTCTGTCTGTTTGCCTGTATGTCTGTCCCGGGGTCCGTCTGTCGGTGTCTCTCTGCATGTCACTCCGTTGTTTACCCTCCAAGAATTGCCAGAAATGGATGGTCGGGTTTCTCCAAGCATTTCGCGAAAATTTCCAGCTCCTTCTTCATCAAGAATCCGGCCGCTCGTTTATCCAGTTTGATTCCAGTAACAGAGCTAGAAACAGAAGACATTCAGACATCGCTTACGAATCAGAACTACATGCAGTGTGAGAAAGTGAGCAGAGAATACCTGTGAGCCCGGTGGGCAGTGCCGAACGCGTCGTTGACATAGACGTCGCCCAACTTGGTCAGTGATTGCTGGAATTCTTCCACCTTTGCCTTGTCGGCTTTCACCTTCTTTCCCGAATCGTCGATCATACTGCCCTCCTCTTCGGCATGGAAACGCACATTTTCCAGGAGGATGACGCTACCAGTCGGCGGGTCCTTGCATTTCTCCTCCACTTCCGGACCCACGCAATCGGGCAAAAATGTCACATCCCTGTAAAGAACTCTGCTCAGTAACAAAAAATACCGCAGTGCCTCAGCCCAAAAAGTTAAAATTTCCTTAAAATTAAGGTCGCAATAGACCTCAATTTTCCTGATTTCAAGTAAAAGTAGTAAAACACAATCTATTTAAATAAAATCCATTTTTGCAGAAACCTTGAATATATCTTAAGCTAAGACCTCTCAAAAGTACATGTTAAAATTTCTTCCGGATAAGGTCAACAACTCGAAACGAGACTTGAAAGAAGAAACGAGAAGGGCACAAGTGGTATTCTGCCCGAAGTGATTTCAGTTAGGTCTGTGATGGATTGATTGATTATTAAGCTTGTAGGTGCCAATACAAAGTTATTGCTTGATTGATGAATTCATTAAACCGTGCAACGGTTCATAAAATCGCGATCTCCCTCTTTTAAGACAAGTGTTTTAGTTCAAAAAGTCTATTCGGAGCACACTAAAACATAACTTTGAATTTCCACACCACCTACTTGTTCAGGAGTTTCTTCAATTCCTCCGCGATCGGCTTGAGGGTGAATTTTTCCTTCCTCTGTCCATCCGGACGCCCCAAATGGCTCATCAGAATGACCGCCTTCGCTCCATGCTCCAACGCGTACTTGATGGATGGCAAGGATGCCACAATCCTAATTACATGTCAAAAAAACACGGAAAATAGCATTCAAGCTCAATAGGGGAATTTTTTTGGGTAGGATTATACCGTTGGTTGCTGGTGATGGCACCATTCTTGTCCTGGGGCACGTTGAAGTCCACGCGCATCAGCACACGCTTATCCTTAACGTCCAGCTTATCGATGGTCAACTTGTTGGACAGCGACATCTTGATTCGTTTCCAAGTCGAAAAGGGGCGGAAGGTGCGCAGTGCCAGAGGAGCGAGAAACCGGGGCGAACGAATGAAAGTTTGAGGAAAATTAAATCAGCTGTTTTAGCCTTAAAGTGTTCTCTCATAGAATCAATATGTTCTTGCAGAAAATAATATGTTCAACCGCGGAGAATGACATGTTCAGTTGCGGAAGATCATGTTCGACCACGAAATAATATGTTCGCGCGTGTTCCCCGCTCTCGCTTGAAAAGCGGAACGGATTCCAACATGGCGGCAAGGCGGAGCTTCACCGCGGAAATAACGCAAGACGCAAAACAATATCATACGCGAAATAGAAACCAGTCCGTTTAATTTCCGCACTCTCCCCGTGCTTCAATCACTATTTTCAACCCGTCGTATCCTGGGAGACTACTCAATGTAACTAAACCTTTTCTAAACTTCACTCCTCCGTCCAGTGACATCAAGTTAAACCTTTATCCGTTCGCTCGCTATTTTAATTTTTTTACGGTTTTGTATTTCGATCATTTCAATAATTTCGCTGTCTTTTGCCATTAGATAATTCAAGAGAGAAACTTTCGAAATGGTTAAGACGCGGGTGAAGGCCGCCGCCGCCATGCGCGCAGCAGCGGAAACTGAAAATGCGGATACAACGGAGACGGAGGAGGAATTGCAGCAGGAGGACCACGGCGACGGAGAAATAGCGGAACCTTCCGCTGCGGCGGCGGACAATCACCCGTCCGACGAGGCCGCGGACGACGGCGAGGACACCGCTGAGGAAGGTGCCGAAAGATGGACTGGGGACACGTCGGAGTTCCCGGTGGATCGCGCGGCCAAGGACTACTACCAGCTGTTGTTTGCGGATCACGAAGTGGCCACGTTGAAGAGCGCCGCCGGGCGGAGCATCCGCAAATACGCCGCTGTGTGCGTCAAGTGCGAGCGACGCGTCACTTCGACGGATTCCTTCTACGGATTCCGGTCGCATTTTCAGACGAAGCATCCGAATGAGTTGGTGAGTTCGGTCGTTCAGGTTGGCGCGGTAGAATTCTCGAAAGACTTGAGTCATGGAATAGTTTCTCACAGAGGTGGTCGGTTGATTGATGAGTTAGGCGGTAAATGATGAATTTGCCGATGGGCTATTGAAGGCATAAGTTGATTGATTGATTAATGGAGTCTTTTTTAAAGATTTCAATTCTTTTATCTTTTTATTATTATTTATTAATCAACACTCCAAAGATTATGCGATTGGTTGATTGCTTTTTTTCCTAATAATTTTATGGAAAACTGCTCAAGTTTTGAGTTACTGAGTCACCATATAGACAGCCGAATCCTGAAACGATTCAGTCAGGAGAATAAGGTATTTAAATCGATTGTTTGATTGATGGATCAGTGACACTAGTATTCGGGAAACATTGATTGATTGATGGATTAGTGACACTAGCACTGACGCTAGAAGTCGGGAGAAAAGGGTATGTGAATCGATAGGTTGATTAATGGATTAGTGACACAAGCATTTCAATTTCCTTTGAATATCGGTAGATTGTAGATGGACAGTTGTTTATTGCTGTGAGCTTCCATCTTCATTTGCCTTAATCAATGCTTTTTCTGTCAAACGCTGTCTGTATTACGTGTCAGACACATTCTTTTTCCCTCAACAGGCACCACCGGAAAATGGAACAACGAAGGTAATTATGCATTATCAATCTGCATTAAAAGCCTTTTCGGGGTTTGCTCGAAGTTTTAAAGACGCATTGTTCAAATAAAGTGCTTATTCTTTTGTATGGTGCAGAAAAGGTTCCGAGATCCTGCAGAAATCGCCGCCGATGAGATGGTCCCATTCGAAGTGCCGGTTTCCGATCCGGTTAACGAGCTGCCGTGGGATCGGAGTGGGAAGGAGTTTTTCCAACGCCTTTTTGTTAACCACTTGATTGGGAAGGAGCAGCGGAAGGCGGACAATCGAATGGGTACTCGGTACTCTGCGGAATGTAAGATTTGCGCGAAGCGATTGACCGGCCTCGACGGTTTCTTCAAGTTTCGCGAGCACTGGAAATTGCGGCATTCTGGCTTTAAGGTAAGCCGGCATTTTACGGACGTGCAGAAACACAAGCAGGCAGGCTGAAACCCATACTGAGAACTATGCAGGTATACAGGCATATATTTAGTTCAATTCAAATAGACAGATAGAGACAGACAGATAGATAGACAGGCAGACAGATAGATAGATAGATAGATAGATAGATAGATAGACAGACAGGTAGGCAGACAGACAGACAGATAGACAGGCAGACAGACAGACAGGCAGGCGGACAACCAGATAGCCAGACAGACACAGAAAGTAGACTGGTATTCTCACAGTCTCATTAAATTTATCTCTGGTGTTTTTTAAATAGGGTTCTGATGAAACAATGGACGGTGAAGCCATTGAAGCGACTGCCGACGATGAAACTCCCCACATTGTCGTATCCGCCACCACCAACAAAGCTCGTCCGGCAAAAGAATACTACAATGCCTACTTCACCGCGCATGTCAAAGATAAAGCACCTGAACCGAAACCAGGCTGTCGAAGAGGCTGCATTCGCTATACGGGAGAGTGCAAACTTTGCGGGAAGGTTGTGCAGGGAACCGATTCGTATTTTGGCTTCCGGGCCCACTTTGAACACAAACACAAGGATGTACAAACTGTGAGAAAATTTTAGATTTCCATGCATTAATAGGTTGAAAAGTTATAAAACTTCTGTTTCAGTTTTCTGAGTTGGCCGAATTCGTCACCTTTTCCCCGGTAGACGGGTTGCAGGAAGGCACGGGGCCGGCAATCGTTGATCGTCTCGCATCAATTAAAACAATCAATGCTGTCTTCTTGGGGCCCGACGCTCCGAAGACTCGAGGAAGACCCAAAAAGGTTAGTGGGCCTCAGCATGATCACTTTTCTGTCTGTCTGTATGATCTGTCTGTCTGTCTGTCTGTCTCTGTGTTTGTCTGTCTGTCTGTCTGTCTGTCTGTCTGTCTGTCTGTCTCTGTGTCTGTCTGTCTGTCTGCTTGTCTGTCTCTGTGTCTGCCTGCCTGTCTCTGTGTCTGTGTGTCTGTGTGTGTGTGTGTGTGTGTCCGTCTGTTTGTCTGTCTGTCTCTGCTTGTGTGTGTAAGTCTGGCTTCTTATGAATACGGGTTTTTTTCAGACCGCAGATGGTCCATCTACTAGTGCTGCAGTTACTCGGAAAGCCAAGAGCACCGGAAATTTTCCCACGCGGCAGTTCGTGGGTCCTCTCGTCAACGGTTATAGTGCCCAGCAAAAGCTGAACCGAAACGTGGCGCTCTGCGTTACCGAGTCACTCATCCCGCCGGAAGCCTTGACTAGTCGGTGTTTTGATCAGCTGATCAAGGATGTCAATGGCAATTTAACCGTACGTGGTGAATGTCCCCTTTTTTAAGGAATTTATTGCCTAGTTTTGAAAAGCATTTTTTTAACATACATAAAAGAACTAAAGTGATCGGAAAATCAGCTTGTTTGATTTAATATTGACTTAATTTTTATTTTTTACGAATTTGTTTGTTTTTAAACTTTAGAAATTAAAAAACTAATAATATACATGTATCTAAAAGATTTATTTCCCAAACTAGTGTATGTCTTAATGGTAAATGTAAACATTTAAAAATGTTTTTCTTTATTGTAATTTTTATTGAATTGGAATGCACGGTGAATTTAACGCTTAAAAACCATTAAAACTTATTTTAGTACTTGCTACAATTTATTCCAATTCCTTTTCCAATTCCATTTATTCCAGTTTCATTTATTCAATTTATTCCAGTTCGAACACTTCACTTCAACGGCAGTTTATATTATATTTAGTTTTGAAATCGTTAGTATTTGAACTCGCTTCATTATATTTTTTTGTTCAGTGGCCCAGTCTGTATTCCCTGACCGAAACGCACCTCCCAGATCTGCGGGCATCCATCAAGAGCACCATCAACCGCGACCTGGCGACCGTGCCTGCCGTCGCTGTCACCGTCAACCTCTGGCCCGCCAAACAGCATAGCTTCGTGAGTGTGGTGGTGCACTATGTCGACGATCAGTGGAACATCCGCCGGCCGGTGGTGACGTTTAAGCGTTGCGCCGCTAATCCTTCGGCGAAGGTGCTGGCCGACTCGGTGGCGGCGGTGCTGAAGGAGATTGCTGTTTCAGATCAAGTAATCTATTTGGAGGTGAACGACACCACCGTAGAGGGATTGCAGACCGTCTCACCGGAGAAGGGTGCCGCCGCGTCGATTGTCGACAGTGTCTATAATAAGTTTTCCGGACCCCGGTACGGCAAAATGCTGAAGGAGTTGCGGAAACTACTGCTGCATAATCTCGAAGTTTCTGAGTGCAAAGTGCAGGTACAATGAACATTTGTAGTTTGTCTGTCTGTCTATTAGTCTGCCTAACTGTCTGTCTGTCTGTCTGCCTGTCTGCCTGTCTGTCTGTCTATCTATTAGTCTGCCTAACTGTCTGTCTATTTGCCTGCCTGGCTGCTTGCCTGTCAATTTGTCGGCTTAACTGTCTGTTTAACTTTCTGTCTGACTATTTTGCCTGCTGGTAGCTAGCCGTTTGTCTCTGTATGATCTACCCATGAACTGCCTGTCTGAAAAGTGTGTGACTGCTGTTATGTCTGTCTGTCCGCGGATGCTGTGATATTTCTGAATAATTGGGGAGTTTTTTTCCGGCAGCTGCGCGATGTCGTCCGAACCTTAGAAATCCTCCTGGAAGAGTCGGTGCAGGAGAGCCCGGAACTCTCCGCACTATTCAAAAAGATCAGCAACAACCCAGCAGTGTGGAAAAAGTCGTCTAACACCGCGCCCGCCACCTCTGCCTGGGAGCTCATGCTACAGAAGGCCAAAGCGGCCTCCACCTTCAACTGGGATGCCTCCAAGACAATCAAATCTTCCGCCAAATTCTCCGATGCAGAGAGCGCCGTGTTGCGGGACTTTCTCCGCATCGCCGCGGGCTTCGAGGAGCTTTTTCGCGGACTACGTCAGCCGGACGTCCCCACCGTTTGCGACCTCATCCCCTTCATCTACGGGCTCCGGAAACACCTGAACGATTGTGTCGGCGCTTCGGAAGCGCTGGGAGGTTTTGCTCAAACCCTCCTCGAGCTGGTGGATCAGCATTTTGAGGCCGTCGACGATGAGGAGATCTACGTGTTGGCGGCCTTCCTCAGTCCCAACTACAAGCTGGACTGGTGCAAGGCCAGTCCGGCGGAGGAGAAACGCGATACGGTCCGTAACATGATCCTGGAGAAGATGAGTGAAATGAATCCGGACGGGGAGGTGGTGGAGAGTCGTCCGGAACCGCTTCATGAGCCGTCACCAAAGAAAAAGCGTTCGACCTTGCTAAGCTTCATGGGGGATGTTCCGGAGCAGAAAGTGGGTGCTGATGGCATTAATGGTGCGAGGGACTTGATGTCGCCTGAAGCCGAGCTGGAGGAGTATCTGCGGGAGGACCTGACCACCGATGAGAGTGCCTTGGTTTACTGGCGTCGTAATAAGGATCGCTTCCGGCGAGTGGCGCGGCTGGCGGAGAGTGTGCTGTTTGTGCCGTCCAACGGCACGGCCAAGGCGCGACTCTTTCAGGAAGCCATCGGGATGGACGGGGGACTGGCGCAAGCGTTCGGCGCGCATCTGGAGACGATTATGTTCTGCCACGTCAATCCGGAGTTTGTGGAGACTTTCGCGGCGCAGACTTCGGGTTAAACTTCTTTGCTCATTTTGCTTGAGGATTGAGATACGACTCTACGACATCGGCCTGTGGTGTGACGCTCCGTTTTTGCTTTCTCAGAATGGCTTGCAAACTTGCCAGTCTGATCCTGTCATATTGTTAGACGAAACAGTTCGGGTTTTTTTTGTTACGCTTTGACTTCTATCTGGTTCCATCTGGGTATGAACCCTTAACGATTAATACCATGGTACATGGTTCGTGGTACATGGTACGTGGTACGTGGTACGTGGTACGTGGATCATATGTACACCAGTATGACAAGCATGCTCTTCCCTCTCATCATACTGTATTCAATCATCATACCTGATCGATTTTTCACCCATGTCACTAATGCAAAACTCCGCCTACTTTCCATTCTGATGTGAGTTGCTATGTATAACCAATGCAAAATTTGGATGTTGTTTAATCTTGTGTGGGAATTCACATAATTTTTACGAATTTAAACATAGATGACCATGTCGGACGGCATCTTAACTCCCCAGTCCGACAAGGTCACCTACACCGTCCGTAAGAGCTCCAAGCCGGAGATCGACTTCCACGTCCGATTCGAACTGCTCCAGCGCCCAAAGACCCACAGCTATGCCTTAAAATTTTCCTCAGACATCGTTTTGGAAGGGGCATGGATTGCATGTAGCGCCCCGATTCAGTTCCTGTCCGGCCGGTCGGCCTCGTACGAAATGACTCGGACCGAGTCGGATGCGGAACTCAAGTTGGGGAATAAATTCAGTGCCACGTTACGCTTGAAACCCAACTGCAAATCAGCGGAATTTTCGTTTCGCGCCGTGGACGGCTATGTGGGAGCATTAGAGATTTTCGTCTCGGCTGTGAACAATACCGGACGGGTAACGCAACGGGAGAGTGTTGTAATTGCTCCATTGTCGTCGTATTGCCGAATCGATAAGATTGATGAAACAAGGTATATGACAACGGATACAGGCAAGAATGCTTAGAGGCCTGCTAAGACAAATCTGTAGATCGGACAAACAGACAACGATACAGAGAGGCAGGCAGGCAGGCAGGCAGGCAGGCAGGCAGGCAAGCAGGCAGAAAGACGGACTGGCATACAGACAGACAGACAAAACAAACGAACAGACAGACAGGCAGACAAACAGAAAAACAAACAGACAGACAGACAAAGAGACAGACAGATAGACAGATAAACAGACGGACATACAGCCAGACGAACAAAAAGACAGGAAAGTGGTAAACATGTAAAATAGTTTTCATGGTGTTTTGTGGGCAGAAGTTATAACGTGGTCAAGATCACTGGCCAATTTAGCCCGCTCAAAGTGCAAGCATGGATGGAACTGTGCTTCCAGGACGTCGACCGAATGGGTTACAAGGTAGTCGGTCATGAAGCTGATTTCGCTTTCGAATCGATGCTCCTGGGATGTCACCTACACTGCCATATTGAGTGAGAGCGAAAGTGTATACAATTTGACACGCTTTTCAGAATATGCTCACTAAATTTGATTTCAGCGAGCACGAGTTGGTGTTCCGATGCGAAAACCCATCCTCTATTGCCATACTGATGCAGTTCCTCACCCGGCAGGCCACTTCAGAGAAAATCAAACTGGACATCCGACCAAGTAAATCTTAATTGATAAAATTTGGGAATTTTTTGCGTCAAAGGTGACGGATTAATGTTTTTGTGCGCTTTTTCAGGTGTGTCCAAGGAAGCGTGCTTGACCACTTTGAATCGAGTCGACCAAATTTTGGCGCCCATACGTGGTCAAAATAACATTCGCAATCTGACTGAAGCCGTTGCAGTACGTCATGTCTGTCTGCCTGTCTGTCTATCTGTCTGTCTGTCTGTCTGTCTGTCTGTCTGTATGCCTATGTGTCCCATTGCTTGTCTGTGTGTCGATCTTTCTGTCTGTCTGTCTGTTTGTCTATATGCCTATGTGTCCCATTGCTTGTCTGTGTGTCGATCTTTCTGTCTGTTTGGAAAGCAACGCTAGAGTGCATAGCCGCTCCTTGACAAAGATGCTGTCCTTTTTGTAGGAAGTGGCAGCAGCCGAAGGCGGAGATTCCATGTTCCATCCGCTCTTTCGGTCCGACGGTTGGCGAAAACTACAAGGAAAGGATAGCGCGGTGGCAATGGACACGGACGAGAGCGCCACCAGCGTAGCCTACATGAATGATAAGTCTAAAAATTGCCGAATTCGCCCTTGACGGATTTTTGTTCGCCGTTGACTTTGGCCTAACACAGAATTACTGTTTTCTCTCTCCTGCACCTCTAGTGATAGACCTGCTAAAGGACTACGCACGGCTGAAGGGGACGAGCATTGTGGCTCGGATTCCCGATCTTCTCGCAATCCTCCAGCATGACTACTCGCGAAAAAACTTACAAATCTTTGCCGAATCAATTTGATCATTCCGCGCATCTTATCCCATTGGCTAGTGCATTGTATTCGTACTGGAAATGAACTTCCAGATGATCTGCAGAGTACAGCTTTTCTTGTGGTCTTGTGATTGTGAGAGTCAAGAAAATATTCAATATTCCAATTAAAGATGAAAAGACAGACAGACAGATAGACAGACAAACAGACAAACAGACAGACAAACAGACTGAGAGATAGACACAGACAGACATACAGGCATACAGGCATAGAGATATACAGGCAGACAGGCAGGCAGGAAGAACCAGTAATAAGGCATATTGCTGTGTGTGTGTGTGCGCGCAATGTGACACACGAAGTACGTGATTGATTGATGGATTGCCCAGGGGAAGCAGTATAAACAATACTGACTGTGTGAAAGTTTGCGTTGATTGATGGATCGATCAGTTATAAGTTGTAGGCAGGCTATGATGAATTGCTTGATTGATTGAGTGCAAAAGTGCAAATTAAAATAATTGCCTCTGCCCGTTAGGCCGGCCGTTAGAATCGCGACAGTACAGTATCAGAGCATCTTGGATTGATCTGCGAGGCATGAGAAAACAAATGAGCTACTGTACTGTCGCGATCATTTGGTGCCGCGTTTTAGATCCACCCGTATATTATTACTGTGCTCCAGTGCAGGCATAATATACGGGTGGGTCTAAAAAGCAGCACCAATTGGTCGCGACAGGACAATATGATGACGTGATGGCCATGCAGTCGATTTGAGCGCTTTGCAGCAATAATGAGACCGTGAATGGCGGGGCCCAGCGGACGGTGGACTCCCTCCGGTGAGGAGGTCGTTAGATGGGCAGGGTAATGACGTCGATTATGGTCTGGATTAGATTGCGCCCGCACAGCTGGCGAACCATCACGTTGAAGAGGCCGAGTGCGGCGAGGAGAGCTAGGCCCTGGATGGCGTACACTGTCCGATAGAAGGGTTTTCTCCTGTATAATTCAAACAGAGACCATCAATAGTTGTTGTGTGTTTGTAAATATTAATAAAATGTTTTGCAACATGAAAGAAATTTGTTGCGAGAACAACTGCACCAGTCATACCGACTCTTTACCTGGCTTCAGCATCTCTGCTGTAGCTGGTGAAGTACGATTCCCTTTCCAGGATGTAGAAGACGGCTAACACCGCAGCTGGCACTGGAAAAGGGAAACAGACAAAACCAGATAATCGCGAATGGACACAATCCTCTTTCATCACTGAACATTCGTGCGAATTCCTCAGGAAGCAAGCTTCCAAAAAAGGTTTCCTGAGTGGAAAACTGTTTCGAAAACCTAAAAAAAATCATATCTATCAACCAATTAGTCAACTAATTAATCAACCACTCTTTCACCCAAATCTTCAATTTTGCTCCTAATGGCTTGCCATAGTATCTGTACAATTGATTTGATTGAGCGCCGAGACATAGGCTCACTCCATTGATTGATTGATGTGTTCGTCTTACACTGATGGAAGAAAATTGCAGCCAGCCAAGTGGTCACCAGAAAAATTGGATAAAATTCCAGACAGTTTTGCCTGCAAATAATAAAAAGCAAACAACTGGATAAAAGAGTATGGCAACGTTAGATTGGCTGAATTATAAAAAATTAAGAAGTCACTCTTTACTGAGCACGGAAACAGCGCACGAATCCTTCGTCCCCATCGACGCGTGGCGGGTAGACTTTATACTTCTTGCGCGCTTCCCCGACCCGTCTCGCAAATCCCGCTGGGAAAGAAAAGACGAGTCAATAAATGAAAGATTGTATAGCTCGCATCGTTAATGTATTGATGTATTAATGTATTGATATATTGATTGATTGATGTATTGATGTATTGATTGATTGATTGATAAGTTGCAGAAAGAAAATCCCGTTGCAAAAAACCTGTGCCTTCGAGTAACATATTTAATTTTTAAATAATCATTACTAATTTTAATATATTACGAAAGATAGCAAGGCGAAATCTTGCCGTACCTAATTGAAATCCAGACGCAAGAGAGACGACCCCGACAAGCCATAGAGAATCCACGGAAATACTTTTGGCTGGCACTTGCAGATACGCGGATAGAGCTGTCATGGTTGAAACTTTTTTAGATCATAAGAACAAATTCTGAACCTAACAGTAACAGCGCAGCGGAATCGAATGTCGGAATTAAATTTAATCTTTTTCTCTTCCCCTGAAAACTGAGGGTTCGGCTGGGGCGGGGGGGGGCAAGAGCAAACAAAAGGGGTGGAGCCAAAATTTAGGTTTTGAGCAAAATCCCGCCTCTACCCCTACACGATTGGTCGATTTCGGGACACACCTTCAATCAAATACCGAAGAGCCAGGCAAAAAAATCTAAAAGAGGTTTTTATTATAATTTTTGCTGGTAAAAACGTTTTGTCCCCGGGTGTCTTTCATTATTTTGCAGGAGTTTTGAAGTGAGTGGATTTTACTCCCAATTGCATCCGATCCGACCGTTGCTGCATTTTATTTTGTTTTTCATGGTAAATTGTTTGTTTTACTTTTTCAGATCAGCTGTTTTAGCACTTGATCCCCCCACGACGTTCCACCATACCCTTCTCTTCCCTCAGGCCTCTCGACTCTTGCATAGCCGTCCGCTGCGTCAATCTTTTCATCCCACGATGTGTTGTTCGGGGG